>ML814611.1:94608-107313 GCA_009831015.1 Picea engelmannii
CAACAACTTGACGCATGCATTCACTTCTTGGTGCCTTCCAAAGTGAGGAATCTTCATGACATTGAGCAGTATGGACTGCGTGAGGTTCATAGTCCATGACTAGGGAACTATCTTTGAATTATTTCCCTTTGTTCTGGTCGAGTACTTATGTGGGGCGAGCATGTTGTAGACTTTCCTGTCACCGAGGTTGAAGTCGCTAAACTTCAGCGCTGCAATCTTTTCTTGATCTGTGCAAAATTCACGTATCCCCTTTGGGAGGTACATAGTGACCAAAGCATACTCAAATTCTTTGGGCACACTTTCTCGATTGATTGCATTGCTTAGAGGTGGTAGGTAGGCAGGCAATATGCTCGGAATCAACATAGAATTCGCTAGATCATCTCTATTCTTGGTTCTCTTTTCATCTGCTGGTCGGAATGGTCCGTCTCGAATAGTTGATGGAGAGGCTAGCAGTCCTCTTGTGGATGATGCTTGTACACCTGTGGATAATCCTCTCTCTGACATGACTCTTTCAGTCATCAGGTCGATAAAAAATTACTCAATAGCTTTCTCTATGGCGCTTAATTCTTTCAACATACACACTCGGGGTGAACAATCATGGGTTCAGGGAACAACTTAGACACAGTAATAAGATAGAGAAAAAGAGCGCAGTGATCACTATATAAACTCGGCTTAGTTGATGCGACCAAATTCTCAATTAGCAAAAGTGTTCTCGATGCGTGGTGCGGTGGGATAAATAGGTAACTCGACAACGGGTCGCTTGTAACGGGTATGAGCCTCCATTAACTCTTGTTCAGTCCATTATGGCGCTATCCAACAGTCTGATGATGAACCATAATTTCCTTTCTGCCCATTTGGAGCGTCGATCGAATGGTTATAATGTCCCCAACACCTATATTGCTTCGTCATGGTGAAGTGCCATGTGTCGTTGTTCTGATATCCCGGCGAAGCTCCATTTTTTCAAATTTTCTGTCTGCAAGGTTCCCTTTGGGAATTTCTGTAACTTTTCAATCTTAGCCCTCTTATTACTTAGCTTCCTAGCCTTCTTTCCAGTGAGCTTCATCTCAGTATGTCTTTTTCCATTCTGATTCTTATCTTCGTTGGACATAGTCATTGCACGTTGTTGAGATTCTTCCTTAGGGTTCATGGATAATACTCCTTCTTTGTCTGGGGTAGGTACTTCAGTATTCTGTGGATCCTCTAGTGTTCTCTCAGCTTCAACATCTAGGTTTCTAGTGTTAAATAAGTTCGATATGCTCTCCTATTCTTCAATCAAGTGTGCGATCCTTTTGGTCATGAAATCTTTTAACTCTAATTTCTTCTGCTCCAAAAATTCTTCTTCTTCCTTTTGCCTGGCTTGATCTCTATCAATCCAAGGTTTTCCTAGTAACATGGTAAACGGGGTGTTTTCTTCAATAAATTTAATAATCTCAAAATCTTCTTCTGTCGAAGTTCCATTAACGTTCATAGGTATGCGAGCGAGCTTCCCACATAGGTTTATCAGTTTTCCTATGAATAGTCCTATTCCTCCTAATGAAGGGATCATAGCAAGCTTCCCTATGGATTCCCAAGTTCTTTCTCTCATGATATTCACCTGTGTTTCTTCATCCAGAATATAGTCAATGTTGAAGTCTCCTATTCTTACTTCAATGCATTATTTTTTCTTGAATATCTTTGATAGGCTCATATGTCGGTGGTCATCCAGGGTTTCTTTCATCTGTAACAATACTTTCTCTGATTCTTTCTAGGGTTCTGCCATTCCTGGATTTGCCTTAGGGTTTTCTTGGTTCAGATTCATTTCTTCCATCTTAGCAATCATTCTAGGGAAATCCAACACTTCATGGTACATAGCTTTACAACAAATACAACTAGGTCTTTTCCCAGGGCATGCCTTAGAAAGATGTCTTGGTCTTCTGCAACTATAATAGAGGGTTAATCCTCTATTCCTTTTAAATTATCCCCATCTTTTCCGGCATTGCGCACTAGGATCATGGTAGCTAACCTACAAAAAATTCTTTCTAGGATCCTGCATCCATTTGTTAGTCCAAACATTCTTTCTATGCATAGGTATAACATATCTTTCACTATTCTTATCAGATCTACTCATATCAATCCTTCTTTCATCTATTAGTGCCTTAGTTTTCAAGCTAGGACAGAACCTATCAAACATACCTAGATCCATACTTTAGAAACAAAAATTTCCACTTATCTTACTTCTATAGAGCACAAAGCTTCCAGATCTAAAAATTTTCACTATTCTTACCTTTATCAAAGCACAGAGATTGAAAATCTTACCTCTTTCAATCAGAAGTTCTCACTTTTACCTTTCTTAGATCACAAAAGATTTCAGATCTCGCTTCTCTCCTTTAGATCCAACTTCTTTTCTTCAGATCAGGCTTCTTTATTTTAGCATAGAGCTTCTTCTTTCTCAATTCCCAGCAATCACAGCTTCAGGTCCTGGAAATGGAACCATTTGTTGGCACACGAGCAGACCCAGAGTTCAACGCTACAACAGTGCACCAAAAAAAACCTAACTATCGGCCCTTTCGACAACACCTGTGAAGCATATGAAGTCTCACCCGAGGTAGAGGTAGGGGTGGTTGTAGGGCTCAGGTGTCAGCAACCTTAGCTGGGACACAGATCCGTGATTATAATAATTAATAGAGCACTTAGCACCGTTAGTTCATCATTATTTACACAATATCTACTCCGCAGAGAAAACAGAGCATCGCAACATTCACCTTGATCTAATGTATTTAAGCACTTAGCATAAGTAAATAGATCATATCGAGCATATTAAGCACTAAGCATGGCCATATGGATCAGATCTAACATTCTCGCATATCATAAGCACAAAGCATAAGTATATCTATCTAAACATATCAAAGCACTTAGCAAATAATGTGTGAACACATCAAGACAAGGCAAAAAGAAGAATAACATAGTATTTATGTGGTTCACCCCCACCCTGGGGCTATTTCCACCAACTCTTCTTCTTTATTGTCTTCAATCAATCGGTTACAAGCACAAAGCCTCAAAACCCTACTCCGCATAGGACAAAGATCTGTGCAACTCGCTAGATCCTTCTTCCTTGCATTACAACACAAAGCCTTCCACATTCTACCACAACCACTTGCACTTAGCTCTACAAGTCTCTCACAGTAGGAACAAATCCCTTACAATCCACACTAACACTTAGCTTCTAGCACTTAGCACAACTGGTCTCACATCACATAGATGAACTTTTTTTCCAAAATATTACATAGATGAACTTAGCCTAGGCATCTATTTATATATTACAAAATAGGCCTAAACATGGGTAAACCCATGGGCCGACATCCCAATCCCATTACATAATCCCAAAAATCCAAAAAGGACCCAAAAAGGGGTCGAGATCCCCTGATCTCTGCTTTGTCTTGCACTCCTCCTTTGACAGGCTGTCGAAGTCCCAAAATAGGTCAACATGGCCAAGAATCTCCCAAAACTTGGTCAAGGGGAAACAAATTTTTATGATGGTATCTCTCTCTTTTTCATTTGTTTTATGTTTTCCTTTTATTATCCTCGCTGATGGTTACCGGAACTATCCCAACTATCATTTCTTGGCCCTCTTTAGTTAACTTATGAATTGCTCTCTTAAACTAGTCTTCAATGTAATTTTACATGGGTGCAACATTTATCTCATGTCTAATTTTGATATTAAATAGTTCCCCTTCTAAATCTATTCGGTCATGATAAATACCATGGATTGATTCTTCAATGTCTTGATTTTTCATAAGTAATTAATAAGCCAATTATCAATTTCTTCTTCACCATACTCAATTATACCATTGAATTTTTTGGCCGATAATCCCTTTAGTATTTCCACGTGTTCATCAAACTGTTGCTTTGTCATAAACATTGAATTAACGATTAATTTAGGATCTTTAACCTCACCAATGCTACCTACTAAGTCTATTTCTGTAATCCTTATGAATAATTCTTCTCTTTTTATTATGACTTCATTGCATGTTTAGACAATATTTCTTAGATTTTTAATCTTTTCTTTCCAACATGCATTCAATTGTTTGATTCGACTCGGAGAAGGAAGACATTATTCTCTCCTCTTCACCTCTATCATATTTGAAACTTTTATCCCAAATGGTAAAACAACATCTATATAAAATCCTTCTACATTTTAAAAATCAACTTGAATATATTCATGGAACGCATACGCTCTCGAACTAAAAGAAACAATATTTTTAGAGACTTCCCAGGCCTCTATTACAAGTGACATTCTCTTTTTAATATTTTTCAATAATTTCGAACAATCGTAAGCAAAGTTGATGATCCTTTGAATTTGATAACTGATGTGGTTGGTTTTATCATTGTCAAAGAGCTAGCCAAAATGGGAAGAGGCATCAAGGAAATTTCCAATTCTTTGATCTTTTCCTTTGAGATGACATTCTCTACTTCCAAACCATCAATAGAATCATTAAGGGCATTCTCAATTTCCTTATGAATTTTGGAAATTTGGGATGGTCACATATACTTGAGGTCAACCTCTGACTGATATTTTCCTTTCTTATTTCTATGTTCATTTCTTTCCAAAATTAGCTTTTTAGAGTCTTTATAAAAAACAACACTCTTAATAGTAAATGATTTTTCTTCACTAAAAATTTCATTCCCAATAACTTCCAATGCTGAATCTTGTTGAACAACATGCTCCTGTTGTTCTATTCCAGGAAATATATTTTCAATGTCTACCTCCAATTCCATATCTTCCAAAGAGAATCTTTGAATATCATTTTCTATGAGATTGTTCTCTTCCTCTTGCAATGGGGTTTTTCTTTTCTTTCTTACGGGAAGTTTGTGGGAACTTTCAATTTTTCCAGAGGGAGGATTATTATCTCCTCTTCCACTTGAGCTATTGTTGACAAACTTCTTAACTGGGTGGGCCGTTAGAGTACTACTCCTCGATGCAGTATTCTTCGGAGTCGCAACTGGAGATTGAGCACTTTTTTCACCGTGATTTTTTCCTTTTTATCTATAAAGATAATTAGTGTTGAGTAATGTTTCCAAATCGACAGTGTCATGTACATGACTGTTCTGGATATTGACTTCTTCTTCTTCTTCGTTCAAAACAATTTGAATGGAAAAATTACTAAACTCCACTGATTTCATATGTTCAACAAATATTTTGTTTGGATCAAAACCTTTGATATTTTCAACATATTTCAAACTAACATTGTCAATGTGACCTACAAATTCATCAATTTTGTTTATATTCCTCAATACAAATTCTCCAATCTTCCATGGCAGAGGAATAATTTGATTTTTCCTTTTTGATGGAAAAAATGGAACCAAAAATTATATTGCCTTGCTACATCTGTGATGAATCATTTATCAGGAACATAATATGGAAGAAAGGAAGGATTTTATTTTGAACAAAATATTCTTATAATACTATGATTTTCCATTTTCTCTATCATTCCTGTCTTCTCTATAAATTTGGTAGCTTCAATAGATATCCTGGGAGTGCTTTCATCCAACAAAAGTTCCTTGAAGACTGAAACAAAGTCATTATAAACTTCATAGAAAAATACATGGGTTTTATGCCTGCATAACACCTAATACCAAAAGGTAACATGGTATGCTTCACAGTTTACCCTTTTACTCATAGTCAAATTTGGGAATTGGCAACATTGCACAATAGCAAATATCAAATATGAAGCCATGAAGAATTTCCTATCATTTTTGTAATGCGATAATTGAGAAGCAATTTTGATATAAATGAGCTTACCCTAATAAAAAATAGCTTTCTCTTGGACTTTAAAATAATATATATATAAAATCATCCGAGACATGGAAGTAATATTCTCTTGACTTGTTACTCTCGTAAATAACCATGTGATTTCTTGATAAGGGTTCTTTAAAGAGTCAACCTGAATTCTCGTTATGTCTACTGGTACAGACACAAGATTCTCCAAGTACTCTGGCAAGAGGTCGAGCCCATTATTATGTTTCTTCAAAAAATCTCTGCAATCTTCACCTTTGAAGGTGAGAGTGGGCTCTGAGAGCTTTAACATTTTACGGAAGAATTGAGGCGAAAGAGAAATTGGAGAATGTCCCTGGAATTGTATGGCCCTTTGATTCGGTACGTATTTGTCAACACACCATGCACCAATTTATTTACAATTGAAAACCTCTAGAACACAAACAGTAAGAGAAATACTGTTGATATTAAGGTATCTTAGGGAGGTATGAACCTCTATTGTGACCTTTGACAAGATTATAATGTTCCAAAAGGAAGCAAAGAAATGAAGGAAACCCTAGACAAGATGTCGACTAACAATAAATGATTAATATGAATTAATTAGTACCCATAAGGAGAAGTCGGCCCCAGTAAGTCTGTCAAAATCACTATAAATACAGGGTGTCAGTATCTCATTTGACACACTTCTTAGAATTGCAGAGAGCAGTTTCTGCGCACTGCAGTCCAGCAGTGTTGTGTGCAAGTCCTGGGGAAGGTGTTGTGCCAGTTTTTGGGTGAGACTATCTCATCAGCTTGGATACTTCTTGCTTGGTGCATTAGCCTCTCTTGGCTATTGGATTTCTACCAGGATTCTTTTCTCTATCAAGGTCAAGGTGCTCAGAGGGTGGCTTCGGCCTATGGTTGGGTGACAAGGGTATTGTCAATGGTAAAATGAGCACAATCCTTCATATTCTAATAGGTTATGGGCCCACACCTCCTTCATTCAGTCTTAACGCTAGAAGGAAACATAAGCACTAGGATATTGAGCTCACTGAGGAACTGTCGCTAGGGTTACTAGCAGAAGCAACTTCCAAGACACTGTCGCTAGGGTTACTAGTAGGAGCAGTTGCAGAAACCCTAAATTTCAGATCTGACACCTTGTGATGGAGCATCTCGCTCAAAGAGAAGATATTCAGATGCTCCCTAACTCAACACATCTTTTGGCTCTCTCAGAAGATAGAAATGACGAAGTTGAAGTTTTGGATCAAGGCATGACCAGTTACCAGTCAACCAAAGACATGAGTAAAACAATTAGTCTTCTACACTACTCAACACTCACTGGAACGATTGAAGATGACATGTGGATAATCGATAGCGGAAATTCTAGGCACATGACAGGAGATCAAGCCAGAATCTCAAATCTAAATGAGAAGAAGACCTCGTATAAGGTAGAGCTTGGAGACAAAACCACTTACCCTGTGGAAGGATTTGGACAAGCCTCCATCAAAATGAAAATAGGTAACTATGTTCACTTAAGCAATGTTTTATATGTACCTGGTTTAGAAAAGAATCTTGTATCCATATCCTACCTAGAAGACAAAGGAAACATAATAGCCTTCATAGATGGAAAAGTATTATCTTGGCATAAAGACTCCAGCATAGAGAATGCTAGGGTTATTGGAAGTCGTGAAGGAAATCTATATAGACTACTAGAACAAAATGAATAAGCTCTCGTACATGATGAAGTCAATCCCAATGAGATTTGGCACAGAAGGTACGCTCACATTAACTATCAAGCATTACCTTTTCTCAAAAGAATGGTTGAAGGAATACCAGAGTTGCAGTCTACACATGAAGGAATCTGCAAAGGATGTGCTCTTGGGAAGAATATCAAGAAACCATTCCCAAGAAACAATAATAGATCTAAGGAGATTCTAGATCTGATACACTCAGATGTTTGCGGTCCGATGCCAGTAAAATATTTAGGAGGATCTTCTTACTAAGTAATCTTCATAGATGACTATTCAAGAAAGACTTGGTTATACCTACTAAAGACAAAAGACGAAGTATTCAACAAGTTTCAAGAATTCAAAGAAGAGATAGCAAACCTCACGAATAAGAAGATCAAGATGCTAAGAATAGATAATGGTGGAGAATACACATCAAAGGAATTTGTTGCATTCTGCAAATCGACAGGGATTAGGAGGGAGATGACTGTTCCTCATAACCCTCAAAAAAATGGTGTAGCAGAAAGAAAGAACAGATCTATTGAAGAAATCGTAAAAGCCTTACTAAATGATCAAGGTCTATCCATGTTCTTGTGGGGAGAAGCAAGAATGATAACAATCTATGTGAAGAACAGAAGTCCTCATCGTATTTTGAAGGACATGACACCAGAAGAAGCCTTCTCAGGTAAGAAACCTAACGTGGAAAACCTAAGAATATTTGGATGTCTAGTTTACTCTCACATTCTCAGGGACAAAAGGAATAAACTAGAACCCTTAGGAAAGAAGGGAATATTCGTGGGATACGGTGATTCATCCAAGGCTTATAGAATATATATTCCAGAACAACATAAGATCGAAGCCAACAGAGACATAACATTCAACGAAAAGATGGCTTTTAAGAAATCCATAGAAGAAACTATAGAAGAAGAAGAGTACAAAGAACCTATTGAAGAAAGCACAGAAAACTAGAATGATGAAAAGGAACAACCTGATCATCCGATGCAACCATGTGATTACATTGATTCAGATACCTTACCGAAGATCAATAAATGACCAGCATGGCTTGAAGCTACTTTGCAAGAAGGAGAAGGACTCAAAGCCCCAGATGGGACCTCTAGAAAAAGTAAGAAGCCTAAAAAATTCTCAAGTTATGCATCTTATATGATGAAAATTCTAGATGAAGAACCTACCACATTTGAAGAAGCAGTTCAAAAGGGACAATGGAAACAATCTATGACGAAAGAACATCAATCCATTATGACGAATGAAGTATGGGAAATCGTACCGAGACCTAAAGAGAAATCAATGGTAACTTCAAAATGGGTATATAAGATCAAACATGCAACAGACGGAAACGTGGATAAATAAAAGGAAAGATTCATAGCTAGAGGTTCTCCCAGAAGGAGAGAGACGATTATGACGAAACCTTTGCTCCGATGGCTAGATATACTTCCATTAGAGCTATTATATCTCTTTCTGCTTCCATGGGATGGAACTTACATCAGATGTATGTAAAGACAACTTTCCTCAATGGAGCAATTGAAGAAGAAGTATATATTGAACAACCCCAAGGATTTGAGGTACATTCTAGAGACACTCATGTTTTGAATATTGAAGAAAGCCCTATATGGACTCAAGCAAGCTCCAAGAGGTTGGTATGCCAGAATGGATAGTTTTTTAACAAGACTTGGTTTCTCCACGAGTCATGTAGATCCAAACCTCTATTACAAAGTCGTGGACAATGCACCTGTAATTCTACTACATATGTTGACGATCTATTCATAACAGGTGAAGGAACTAGCTTCTGAATTTGATATGAAAGATCTAGGTCTCATGCATTAGTACTTGGGACTAGAAGTATGGCAGAAGCATGGTGAAGTATTCCTTGGACAAGGAAAGTACGCAATAAATATCCTTCAAAAGTTTGGAATGATGGATTTTAAGCCCATGGACACTCCGATGAATACAGATATAAGAAAAGTAAAGGATCCATATTCTGATCCAGTAGATCCATCTCTATATCGACAATTGATTGGGTCATTGATGTATTTGGTAAATACTCGACCAGACATTTGTTTTTTCGTGAATACACTAAGCTAGTTCCAGGTGGAACCGATACATGAGCATTGGATAGCTGCAAAACATGTATTAATATATATTCGTGGAACAATAAAATATGGCTTGAGATATACCGCATCCAGCGATATACAACTTCATGGATTCACAGACTCAGATTGGGTAGGAAGTGCAGAAGACAGAATGAGCACTTCAGGCATGTGTTTTAGCTTGGGCTCCGCTATGATATCTTGGGGTAGCAGGAAACAGAAGTTTGTCTCACTTAGCACAACAAAAACAGAGTATATCACAACATGTGAAGCATGCACAGAAGTAATATGGCTAAGGAAGTTAATCTCCGATTTATTTGATCAGATTCCAGAATCAACCATAATATATTGTGATAATCACAGTTGTATAATATTATCATAACATCTCGTGTTTCATGAGAGGTCGAAACACATTGATATCAAATACTATTTCATTCGAGATAAAGTCCAGGAAGAAGAGGTAAAGCTCAAGTATATCCCCATAGATGAGAAGACAACAGACTTCCTGACAAAGCCTCTATCCAGAATAAAGTTTGCATATTTCCGAGAGAATATGGGGATCGTGGAAATAACTCCCTTAGCTGAAAGGGAAGAAATGACTCTCCAGGTTGGGAGGGAGCACTGAAAATATTGTTGAAGACATTTTTTTTTTTTTGAGATTGAAAAATAGTCCATCTTGGGCAGATTCTTTCTTGTTCGGAAAGTGGATTGAGATTTCTGATGGACAACGATTTCCCATTGTGGTTAACATGGGAAATTGGTCCAGATTGTTGATGTATCATAGACAACGACTTCCCATTGTGGTTAACATGGGGAGTGGTCTAGGGCAGTCTCTCTTCTTGAGGGTTACTCAAGAAGACTGGCCCGCCTCGCCAGACAATAATTTCTCATTGTGGTTAACATGAGGAATGGTCTGTTTTGGAGGTTGATACAAGACAGTCTTTTCCTCTTGTGGTTAACAAGGGAAATGGTCCGGACAATCATTCCTTCGGGTTTATACATTCTCTCCAGGGTGCACTTTGATTAGTGTAGGAGGAATGGCCCAGCGTGGGGAATGGTCCAGGCTCAACAATCAGGGACATGCATTCCTTAGGGTTTATACATTCTCTCCAGGGTGCACTTTGATTAGTGTAGCAAGAATGGCCCAGGGTGGGGAATGGTCTAGGTTCATAAGACAAGACAATTATTTTTCCTTGCTTGAGAAGAATAGTCCAGATATCTCATCGTTCTACTTTGAGGGAAGATATTATTTCATATCTCACAGACGTGAGTGAAATATTGGCCCAAATAATTCAATTTATATTTAGCAATATTTTCTGTGCAGGTTGACATTAGATGATTGTTATGGAGACTACCTGTCTCCAGACAGTAGAATTATGCTACTGTGGTGGATATGTTCCACTGTTTGTGACTATATGTCACTAATCAAGTACTTGTATGCTACTTGGTGTGGTAGTAAACCACTAGAGTGTAGTTATGTACTACCATGGATAAAACAAAGTTGTGTTCTATCAATTGATATTGTGCCGGTTGTCATGGAGAATTATTCAGTTGGATAATAATGACGATGCTCGTGATGCTACTAGTTGAATGGTCTATTGTGCTCAAGACCATACCTCCCTAGCTAGGAGGGAGTGTTGATATTGAGGTATCTTTGGGAGTTATGAACCTCTATTGTGACCTTTGACAAGATTAGAATGTTTCGGAAGGAAGCAAAGAAATGAAGGAAACCCTAGACAAGATGTCGGTTGACAATAGATGATTAATATGAATTAATTAGTACCTAGAAGGAGAAGTCGACCCCAGTAAGTTTGCCAAAATCATTATAAATATAGGGCGTCGGTCTCTCATTTGACACACTTCTCAGAATTGCAAAGAGCAATTTCTGTGCACTGCAGTCCAGTAGTTTTGTGCGCAAGTCCTAGGGAAGGTGTTGCGCCAGTTTTTGGGTGAGACTATCTGATCAGCTTGGTTACTTCTTGCTTGGTGCATTAGACTCTCTTGGTTATTGGATTGCTACCAGGATTCTTTTCTCTATCAAGGTCAAGGTGCTCAGAGGGTGGCTTCGGCCTATGGTTGGGTGACAAGGGTATTGTTAATGGTAAAATGAGCACAATCCTTCATATTCTAACAAATACCATATGTCCAAATCATGTTCTCGTTTTTATATGCAACATGAGGGGAGGAATAATACTAGTATGCTCTTGACCACTAGAAATTATGATCTTCGTGGCCAACAATATTCATAGTATCACCATAGAACAATTGTTGAGTTGATGCTTCCATTAAGTTGATAGACCTATTTCTTCAGCTAGGTAATGGTTATGAATGAAGCTTTTTGAAAGATAATGATAATTTAATCCCTTCGCAAATGTGGATTAGATGAGAATTTAATGAATATTTCTCGAGCCTTTTCCATTAATAACAACCTTTTCGAAGTCTTCACAACAGTTGTTAACATTTAAATAGTACTTAATGTGTATTGGGAAAATAAAATTAATGGCGGGGATGGGTGTGAGAGAAGTTCAATATGAAATTTTCTTGAACCCGCCAACCCGCGAACCCGCGGTTGGAGAAATGATCGAAAGAAACTAAGTATAGAAGGGTGGTCAGTTAGATTTGCAAGCATATAAAAATGGAGCATTTGGGAACCTGACATCCGCGACTAAAATAAAAGTTAAGTGATGGTCGAAGTGTAGAACACGGAAGTTGAAGTGTAATGTGAAGGCTGCGAAAAAGGGAGGGCAAATGATTGATCCCACATACCCGTGAATTGAAGAAAAAACTAAGTGTCGAAGTGGACTTATGCATAATCAAGTGAATGGAAATGTAAGTGCGACACTCCACGAACTTGAAGGTCTACGAACTAAAATATGGCTAAGTATAGTAACCAAGAACGGGAAAAATAAGCTTTGAAATGGGAAAAATAAAAAAATAGAAGGGAGAAAAGAAAGGGCGTAAAGAAGTGAGAAAATAAAATGAGGGAGGGAAAAAACTGAAAGCACAAAAAGGTCTCAACAGAGCTACAACAAATAGTAATAAGGAATTTTGAACAAATTTGATGTTAGAGTCTATTTTAGACTGTGTATTTAAATTTTATTTTTAACTCTAAGATATTAATATGATTAGTTTTTGAGGGAAA
>ML814611.1:117105-130389 GCA_009831015.1 Picea engelmannii
CTAGCATTAAAGTCTCCTAGCAGGAGGATATTACCTTCATTTTTCAAATTATAAATATCTTGTTCTAAATTATTATAGGGACAATTTTTATCTAGATTATTTTTCTTATAAAAAGTAGAATTAATAGGTGCAAAATAACAAATATATATATACATCTTCTTAGCATTGGTGTTTGAAATTTCTATCCAAATGTATTGATTAAGAGGGTCAATCTTATGAATTGAATGTGAGGAGAAATGTTTTTTCTAATATAACAAGCTATGTCTCCTATCCCGCTACGGTGGGATTTTTTGTTCCATGCCGACCACAAGACAAATCCTTCCATGTTAGGGGCCTTAGACTCCTCATGCTTCCAAGTTTTAGCTAGATAGATAATATCAATATCACTCGGAATCCAACTTATCATAGGACCTTTGCGCCATGGAAAGCCACAACAATTCCAAAAAAGGATCCCGAGTGTCCCAAATTCCTATTTATTATTATCCTTCTAGTCTCTATCCCGAACAATAGCTTTTCGATTTCTAATTATTGCCCATTTTCCTTCTTGCCTAGCTTCTTTTACCTTTTGAACTTCCTTCCTTAATTCAGCTTGGTTTTCGGGAATGAGGTCTTCATTTATAAATATTCCTGGCCCTTTTAAGCTCGAAGATTTATTAAGTATGCTATATTTATGGTCATTACAAATTACTTTGACATGGATCAACTTATCTTTGTGATTAATTATTTTTCTTAGCCTCTTTGCTTCTATGAGGTAATTTGTATGAATTTGTGATTTATTTTTTAATTCTTCTTTTACTATTGCTAGCGTATCCTCCTCTTGTTGTTCTTTTATACCAAAAATTATGAGGTTCAAGGCTCTTTTGTTACGCTCATGGTCCAATTCGATTAGCTTATTCATTTCCTCTTTGATGGGTTTGATATCCAATTTGTTTTCCATATTACTAAGGATCAAATTGTTGGTTAGTTTTTCTTCTAGCTCTTTAATCCTATCTCTCAAGTTGTGATTTTCTTCAACCCCTCCTTCTTGGGTTGATTGTTTATATTTTTCCATTTCTTGAATTCTATCCTTCATTGTCTGCAATTTACTCTTGAACCCTAAGAATCTATCCTCTATTTGAGTTTGAATGGTATCTTTATTTGTTTTATCAATCGTTGTCTCTAGCTCTATTTGGAGTTTTACGTCTCTTTCTTCACTCATTTTTTCTAAAGTTTCTAACTCTATTTGGATTTTGGCATCTCTCTCTCTCTCTCTCTTTTTTCTACTGATTCTGTATAATCGTAAAGGGTCTCTAGGGTGATTTTGGGGGGCCTCCCCTTGTTAGGATGAGTTTTTGGAATAGGTGGTGTAGTGCTCATATTGAAAAGAAGAGAAAAAAAATGTAACAATTATTATTATGTATTGACTTTATCTCTCAAATCAACTTTTATTTATGAAACTTAAAAAAAATAAAAAAAAAAATAGAACATATTTAAATCTCTTTATGTAAAATTAAAATTGGATCAAAGTAAAAAGTGACTCACCTCATTTCAAATGTCCAAATGCTCAACCCATTGAAGAAACCAAAAATAATTTCTAAAAACCGCAGAGAAGTCTAGAAAAACTACAAAGATTATTCAGGTTAAAAAAGGTAAAAAAAAAGAAATTAAATATTTTAGTTAAAATTAATTATACAATATTTACTTTTATAATATCATTATTAAAATAGTTCACTATAAATTATAATTATTTAAACAAAAATATAATATCTATTGAAGTAGGAATCATCACAACATAATGATAGGAATTAGGAATACTAAAAAAATTTAACTTTATATTTTTCCTAAGATGAAATTCAAGAAATACTTATTTACTAAATTCATTTTTATAGATTAATGCCTAATAACATTAGTAATAAAATATTTGATGATGATGATGATGAAGAAGAAGAAGAAGAAAGACCAAATTGGTCTATCATACCTTAAGAGGGTAAATAATTACTTGCGATTCTTTAGAATTTTGTTTTTGTGCTTGAAAAACATTAAGATAAGATTTCCGAGATCACCATACTTTTGTTGAGTTAAGAGCTTAGGAAGGTTGGTAGTGTGACAAATATTTTGAAAATGAGATCTAATATGGGTATAGGCTAGACAATCTAAGAGAAAGTGTTTTTCATCTTCAACCTTCTTAGTGTCACAAAGGTGACATACTCTTTCATCCCATGGTGTTTTAGGAATTGACTAATGCCCAATTTCACTATGGAGCTCCTAAGAATTTGTTCTTATCTTAACAATGTTTATTTTTTTCTTTACACTTGGAAAAACAAATAGATAATTTTGATCTTCTAGATTAGAGTTGATTACATCCTTATAATACCTTTTTTTTTTCCCTCTAACTCTTTATCACACCACATTTTCTCCTTAAATTTGGATTTGACGTTTTTTTAATAGTATCTTTATTTTGCAAAATGGTTTCTTCCATGATTCCCCAATAGTTTAGCCAAGACCATACATATTTCTGCCATCCTCACTTGAGTCGATGGTGGTTATGACTTGATTTTGGAGCATTTTTAGGATTATAGGTTATAAAATTATTTTGTATTTTCTCTATTTTTCTTCAGGATTCACAAGAGATACTACAGCCCCAGACTTCACATCCATAAAGAATAACATGTGTGAAAAGAGTCTCAAAGATGAGTTTCTTCTTATCTCAACTCCAAAGATCAGTTGATTTACAATTGTTTTCAAGCCCATAATAAGCTTTCCATCCCTCAATAATCAGTTTCTCAATGCTATAATTCCAATTGAGCTTGTGGTGGATATCAATTCCAAGATATTTGTATGAAGTCACTTCCTCCAAGTTGTTGTTTTCATATACAAAGGTATCATAAGGGATCTTATTGGATTTAATAATCATGACCTTAGTCTTATCAATATTAAGAGTTATACCCAAATTGGAGCAAAAATCCCTGAGGATTCTTAGTTGGTTTTCAAGATCATGGGGATTCATTGCCATAAGAATGATATCATCCTCATAAAGAAGAGTATTGATGACTATACTATTAAGAGTAGACCCTACACAACCTTCTTTAAACATATAAATGAAATTTTGATATTTAATTTTTTTAAATAAATGATTTTTATTTATAAAAAAATAAATAAAATAATATTTTTTATTTATAAATCTATGTGAAGTGATAAGTTTAATATGTTTAATAAAGAAAGAAAGTTATACTTTTATTTTAATATACTTATTTTTACTCTTGTCTAATTACTCAAGTATATTGCATATTATTTTACAATTTACTTTATAATCATTTAAATGTTGAAGAAACTTGAAAGTAGTTGCTTTAACTTATTTTGATTTTTTTTTTATTAAATCTTTCATTTTAATATATTTTGTTAACTGAGTTTAGATGAGTTTAGTGGTGGTTGGGAGGAATAATTGTTATCTTCCCCACGGACAAGTGATATGTTAAATATATTTAGTTAAAATAAATGACATTTACATTAGAATTTAACATAAGTCCACAAAAATGAACATCACAATGTGACGTAACCATTTAGAAACATAACCTTTAGTTTTGGAAATTTGAAAATGGTAGTGATCTACTTATATCAACCACTTTTATGTATTATTATGTATTATTTTTAAATTCTATACCTACTGAAATAAGAATAATTTAATTATTTAATTATTATGTATTATTTTTAAATTCTATACCTAGTAAAATAAATATATTTTAATTATTATGTATTGTAAATTGTCATAATCTTCCATTTTAAAAAGTTGAAAATGATAGGAATGACTTATAAATTCAACTTATATTTTTAGATGAGTTTAACGGTGGTTGAGAGGAATAATTGTTATCTTCCCTATGGACAAGTCATATGTTAGATATATTGAGTTAAAATAAATGACATTTACATCAGAATTCAACATAAGTCCACAAAGATGAACATCACAATGTGACATAACCATTTAGAAACATAACCTCTAGTTTTGAAAATTTGAAAATGGTACTGATCTACTTATATTAACCACTTTTATGTATTATTTTTAAATTCTATACCTACTAAAATAAGAATAATTTAATAATTTAATTATTATATATTATTTTTAAATTTTATACCTAGTAAAATAAAGATATTTTAATTATTATGTATTGTAAATTGACATAATCTTCCATTTTTAAAAATTGAAAATGATAGAAATGATTTATAAATTCAAAATGGTGAAGATGAATTATATCAACCACTTTTATTTATATGATTGTAATAATATTTATATATTATAAATTATTTTTAAATTGAAAACATAGTGAAATGAGGATAATTTAACTATTATGTATTACAAATTAATTGTATCGCCCATTAAAAGTATCATATTACGTTAATAGTAATACTCTTTATCCTCGTGGTAAATCGCCCATCTCAAAGATCAGAATTTAGAGTTATCCTCATTTCTCAAAGAACACAATTTAGACCAACCCGTCACCTTACTTGGAGCCTCAACGAATTGTGTTAAATTTTTTTATATCATACCCATTAAGGCTTTTCAAAATGCTTACATCTTGGAACATTTGCATGTCTAATTAACACGATTTCAATATGTGAAGCTTTCAGCTTTATCAGGGACGGAAACCATCTTCATCTCCGGCTGTTCTTGACTGTCAAAACGAAATGTTCAAAATAAGTTTCAATGACTAGTTGAAAATATTAAAATATTAAATTTGTGTTAGAGGTATTTTTGGATCGAAACTATGTGTTGAGTTTTGAATATTACTAAACTCAAAACACATTTTGAATCCAAAAATATTATTAAAATATGATTAACTGTGAAAACCTACACATTTAAAATATTAAATTAAATTTAACGTTCTACTGCTATATAATTTGCTATATAATTAATGCTACATAATCTTGAAAAGACCATGTAACATTAATCACCTACAATAGCATATAGCATTGATCATCAGTAACTAACTATTGACTATTGATTTGAACACAAGATCCATGTTCCCGTTTTAGTGTATTTCACCTCTGGTTTCCATTCCCTCCGATATGTAATATAAGCAAGTATGAGAGTCTCTAATGCTGTCCCCCATATCATTCCTGACCATATTGTCTGCAGTGTAAATTCGATCTGTGATTAGCAGTGTTGTATCCTTCATTGCCTTGTTAATGGACATTAACACAAATGAAGGGAAAGTGTACTCACAGAGACACTTATATTAAATACCCAACCAAGCAACACGCTCAAATAGTAACAAACGATGTTGATCCACGCAACATAAGTTTGCCATCCTGATACAACCGCTACTCCTGAAAATCATGTCAAACCATAAATGAACGTTTATCTATCAGGAAAATGACAAAATCATGTCAAACCATAAATGCACGTTTATTTATCAGAAAAATGACAAGAATTTAATGGAAAAAAGTTTTTATGTTGCACGAGTAGAAGTTTTCCTCAAATTTACAGGAAATTTGAATTTGAGAGTGGCAATAATATATATTAAAAAAATATAAAAAATATTTTAGATTACAATGATACTTTAGATTACAATGTATAGAGATATTGATACATTTTAAATTTTATTTCAATAAAATTGAAGTTGAATCCAGGACAATGTTTCTCCTATTATTCGTGCTAATAATTATTTGAACTTGTAACCTCTTAAGAGGAAACACATGTTCTTAACCATTAGGCCAAACTACATAGTGGAGAAAATGCTTGTAGATAGGATATTGATTTATTTGACTTTCATGTTTAGTTTGGGCTTGAAGGAAAACATAAATGCATTAAAAGTTGTTCATTTCCACAACTATAAAGTGAGTATTATTAAGTTTTTTCACTTTACTAATTTTTGAAATAATATTCACATGTAGTTTAGTCTTAGTTTTATAGTGATATTTTAAAAAAATATAATGAAAATATTTGTAAGAAATTATGTATTTGTAATAAAGGAATAAATTTATTTACATTTTAATTTAATATAATTTTAATTTAAAGCTCTTCTTTTAGAACATTGGTTCCCAAACTTCCATTTCTTTGATATCGAAGTTCTCAAAAAGCTCCCAAATTTCCAAAAGAATTTTCAGCCAAATGAGAACGTTCCCAACTAATTTCCAAGCTCCCAAAACTTGAGAACTTGAAAACTAAATAAATATTGAAAATGCCGATAACAGTTCCCAGTTCCCGTGCAACTATTGTTCAAAACACTTTGTTGATATTGATTATATCAAATGAAAATCAAAATGCAGTTGCAACGGGTGCTAAAGATGAATTTCAACCGATATTTCATTGTCGAATTTTCAAGGGGGCAATTGGTTAACCGGTTATCGTTCTCTTTTAAGTGGGTTAATGGTTATTGGACCTATTTCAAATGGTATAGATTCCGAATAATATGGAAGAAGATGGTATTAGAAAATGAATACAATAATCAATGATATGTTTTCATGTGTATACTTAATGGTGTATATGTTATATATATTTATTAAATCAATGATATGTTTTCATGTGTATACTTAATGGTGTATATGTTATATATATTTATTAAATCAATGATATGTTTTATGTGTATATTTAATGGTGTATATGTTATATTTATTTATTAAATCTTATATTTAAGAATATATAATATTAATGATATTGTTTATAATAGTAATAATATTTAAGTGAAATGGATTATATATGTTATTATTAAGATAAATAAGTTCAAGCAAGTATTGATTATTTTGTATTAAGTTGGAGTGGGTCTAATGGTTAAGAACATGTGTTTCCTCTTAAGAGGTCACAGGTTCAAATTCAGAGGGGTTAAGAGTATGTATACCTTTGTAGACTTTACCAGTCAAATTGCTAGGTGGAGGGGGTGTTGGCTTGGCCGTGACCTTAAAAATATATTATTATTATATACTTTTTTATTTTATTTTTCTATTGCTTTTCCTATTCACCTACAACTTTTCATCTTCTCTTAAATTAAATATTTACAATAATTTTATAGTTTCATAATCTTAAGGATTAGGTAAGTGACATTCCCCCCTTAATTTAAATGGGTGTTTGTAAGTTCAAGAATGTTTTTAACTTTTCAAACTTTTCTATTTCAAGTGTTTTGTAGAAGATGTCTATAATTTTTTCATTTGTGGAACAATGTATAGTTGAATGGTCTTGGCCTCTATATGATGTCGAATAAGATGGTACTTCACGTTCATGTGCTTGGTTTGATCATGGAATTTAGGATTCTTATTCAACTTGATTGTGGAGGTTTTATCAATAAAAAATGGAGTAACATTCACCTTTTTTCCTTTAGTATCTTCCTAAGCCACAGAATCTCCTTCGCTACTCTATAGTGGAATTTGTTGGAACAAACTATTTGTGTGATCTCTAAGAGATATCAGGTGATCCAAGACTCGTGAGTTATCTTGAAGTAGACACTCCATTCTCCTTATCTCCATCAAATCCTGAATTTGTATGTCCAACTAGTTTGAATTCATCAACCTTAGAGTATTTGAGATCAAAGTTTTGAGTTCCCTTCAAGTACTTTAGAATTCTCTTCGCATCACACCAATGTCCTTCACAAGGTTTTTGCATGAACCTAGATAGAATCCCAACTACAAATCAATTTTTTGGTTTGGTAGTAGTAACGTAGACAAGACTCTCCACAAGTTGTATATATTTAGTTGCATCATCAAATTCATTCCCTTCTTTTGATGTTAGCTTCACATTTTATTCCATTGGAGTAGAGAGAAGATTATAGTCAATGATGCCAAATTTGTTCAACGATTCTCGAATGTACTTCTTTTGGGAGATGAACACATGTTTTGGATTCTTAGTTACTTCATACCCAAGTAGTAGTGAAGATATCTCTTGTCTGTCATCTCAAAACCCTTACTCAATTTTTTTTTTATGGATGCAATATATGCTTCATTGTTCCCTATTATCAAAAAATCATCTACATACATTACAAGATATATATCAATTTTGCCAGCTTTCTTGAAAAATAAAGTTGCATCATCAAGATTAAAATGTTTGAAATTGATCTTCAGAAGATGCTCAGTTAGCTTTTCATACCAAGCGCTAGGTTCTTGCTTTAGGCCATACAAATACTTGATGAACTTTCATACCTTATGTTTTTTACCCTTCACAACAAATCCTTTTGGTTGAGTCATGTAAACATTCTCCTTCAAGTCTCCATTTAATAAGGTTGTCTTCACATCCATGTGATGAATATTCCAACTATTATGTGCTTCCAAAGCCAACAATGCACACATGGTAGCCCATTTTTCTGTAGGGGAAAAAGTTTCATCATATTCTATGTCTTATTTCTATGCATGTCATTTCACCATAAGCCTCACCTTATGCTTGTCAAGTGAGTCATATAATTTATACTTGTTCTTATTGATCCAGATTATTTTCGGAACAAAATGAGAGCGGAGATATAATAAAGAAATGCAGAGAGATATCACATATATTCAATAATATAACATAAATGTATCAGAGATGCAACCATAAACACAGATATACAGTAATACACAATTTCTATTAATGAAATAAATGTACAGAGACTGTAAAAATATAGAGTGAAAGACTCGCTAGAATGGTGGCAGCTTATCTCTGAGAAGAGATGTGACGGCTACTTGCATTCGCAAGAAGATGGTTACAATGAGGCTCCCAAGGCATTTTTACAATAAACAGGAATGCCCAAAACCCTAGACATCCAAAAACCTAACCCTAGGAGATGAAGCGCCAAAATTCATGTGGGCCTCATTTGGATAAGTGAGTACATCAACTTCTTGGGGTCGTAACTTTTGCATATGATCTCCGTTTTAGGCGTGTGATAGCTCGTTGGAAATGTATTGTTGAGGAGATTCATTTTGGGGGCTAAATCATGCCTTTGACTATCATTGAGAACCTCGATATCGAAAAACCTTCATTTGGGCCCTCAAAATGGCCCTGGAAGTTAAAAACCGCTCAAAATAGTAAATTGCCAAAATTGCCAGAAAATTGTTTTGAGCCAGTCGAAAAAGGTGGGTGGCCACCAATATCCACCTGGATCACTTATAGACCCACCTACAACCAATTAGTTTGGTTCCAAATGGAGGATCCACGAGCTTCCATGTCTCATTCTTGATGAGAGCATCATACTCTTTCTACATGGATTCTTTCCACTCATCAAGAGAAACATCTTATTGAAAGGAAGTTGGTTAAATTCTATTAGATAAATTCAATTCACAATAAAATGAAACATCCATTTCATTTACATCACCTAAATCTAAATTATCTACATCACCTTCATTTTGTCTTGTAAAACATCTGGTTCTTTCTTTCCAACTTCATGAGAATGAACACTTTCAAGTGTTTCTATGAACCACTTTGGTGGACCTTTCTGAGGGGGTCCAAGTTGCTCCACTAACTGAGATGGTGTTTCATTCCCTTCAATGTTTATCCTTTCAATCCTCTCAATCACATCATCTAATTGAATTCCTTATTCTAATGAAGTGGGTGGATATTCTCCATGATGGGGAGATGGTACATCCAAAGGCGATTCCTTGGATTTATCCAAGATAGAGACCCCCCCTTCAAGATGTGGAATCTTATCATCAAACTCATGATATTTCTTTACATGGGTGAATTTATTTAGATGATAAAGTCGTCACTCAACAATCTTGTCATTCTTGGTGGATTCAAGAAAAATACATATCTAGAAAGAATAAACTTGTTTTTTACCTCATTGTAAAGATGACGTGCCTTGATGAATACCAATCCACTATTATGGGAGAATATCCTTTTAAAATATACTCAATGTACAAGATGAGATAATATGATCCTAAGACTAGGTCTCCTTGGTATATATACAAGAGACAAAGGGTACAATTATAATGAAAGGGTACAATGAAGGGTTCTAACCTACATACAAATATAACACTAAAAATTTAATAATCCAATATTTAGGGCTTAATAAGGGATTTATACTTGACATGGGGATTTATCTAGGGATTAACATGATCCTCCCCTTCAAACAAGTGTTGTCCTCAACACTTGAGTAAATGTGGGAGTTTCTGCATGGAGAACACATTTTCCCATGTTGCTTCTTCTACTGTTAGGTTCTTCCATTTAACAAGGTACTCAATAATTGTTCGATTTCACAACTGCTTAATCCTTGTTTCAAGGATTTTTTTTGGTTCTAGTATGATTTTTTCTTCTTCATTAATCTCTGGTAAAATAGTTTGGACTAGAATCTTGTCACTGATTACTTTCTTTAAGAAATAAACATGGGAGACTACATGTACACGTGAAGATGGAGGCAACTCCAATTTGTAATCCATACTTCCAATCCTTTGCAACACCTTATAGGGGCCATAATATTTGGGTCCTTATTTATTGTCCTTCTTCTGTTTCTTGAGGAACATTTGTTTATATGGATATAGCCTCAAAAATACCTAATCCCCCACTTCAAATTCCCTTTCACTATGATGTTGATTGGCATGTTGTTTCATCCTATTTTGTGCCACAACCAAGTTGTCCTTCAATAGTGTTAGCCTATGGATTACCTTAACCAATCACTAAGTCTAAATTGTCACCTATATTTGTATTATTCATTGAGGATATTAGTAATTTATCCTCAAGTGGTGATTAATGATTTAGTTAAGATTTCCTAGCCTAGTTATCATGCATGATTTTAGGATCTAGAGAAAATCTCTCTATGAGGTGGCATCACCCATTGTACTATAAATATGTAACATTGGTGTGAATACATGAGTGTTGGATAGTGAGCCTTTTCCGCCATGTTGTTGTTCTTGTTTATGTTTTATCAAATAGTTTGAGAACCTCTTGTTGTTTCCCTATGTGGTCCTCCACTTCCTAGACTTTTGTAGTCCCTTTCAAGGGTGATGTGATGGATGGAGGATGATATCCATAAAGTGCTAGAAATGGAGATATTTTTTATGAAGTACGGAAGGAAGTGTTGTACCACCATTCTGCCAATGGAAACCACTTGATCCATTGTGTCTATTTATTAGATGCAAAGAAACAAATATATTGTTCTAGACATTTATTGACAATCTCAATTTTCCCATCAGATTGAGGATGGTAAGATGATTTCTGAATCAATTGAGTACCCAAACAAGAAAATGATTCAGTCCAAAAATTTCTAGTGAAACTTGGATCTATGTCACTTACAATAATCTTGGGGACTCCATGTAGATTTTGAATTGTTTCCATGAATGTCATAGCTATTGTACTTTCTTTAAGAGGATGAGAAAGGGAGAAAACATGGGAATGGTTTGTTAGTCGATCCACTACTATCATGATGAAATTATTTCCTTCAGATTTGGGTAAACCTATAATAAAATCCATTGAAACTTCTTCCCTATGTTGACTTGGTATAGCTAATGGTTGTAGGAGACCTAACGTCTTAATTGTCTCTCACTTATTCTGTTGGTATACCACAAATTTAGACATATATTTTTGAACATTAGTTTTAAGATCTTCCCAAAAAAATCCTTTTTGATCCTATGGTAAGTTTTCAAGAACCATGAATATCCTCCTATAGGAGAAGTCTGCAATTCCAGAAGGACCTTATATTTGAGTTGGGAATTCTTAGATAAATATAGGTGAACATGATACCATAACAAATCATTCTTCCATACAATGTATCTAATGCACTGGGGTCCTCTAATAGTTGTTGAATGATTTTTCATACCACATGATCTTACTTCCATTCTATCCTTGCTTCTTCCACCTAGTCAGATTATGAAATAGAAATAGCACATAGTGAACCATTTGTTTCTTCTTCTTTCCTTGAAAGTGCATTTGCCACAATATTATGTTTTTCTTTCTTATAGATAATTTCAAAGTCATAACCTATAATATTTTTAACCCATTTTTGTTGCTCTTTTGAAGATGATCTTCTTTTACTTTGAAGTGTCTTCATATTAGGTAAGGGTGCCATTTCTTAACTACATGTATTATGGCCAACATTTATTTCTCATAAATGGGTTTGAGTAATTTTTTTCCTTTAATATTGTTGCTTTCAAAAGAAATGGGCATTCCTTATTCCATCAAAATTGAACCAATTCCATGGCCTGATGCATCACACTCCACAATTTGTTTTTTTGAAGTTAGGTGTGGATAGGACATGAGTTGTACACATAGATCCCTTAAGTTTTTCAAAATATTTGGTTTCTTCTTAAGTCCAAGAAAATGATTCCTTATTTAATAATGTTGTTAGAGGTGCTACTATTTGACCATAGTTCTTGAAAAACTTGTAGTAATAGTATGACAATCTTTAGAATCCTCTAATTTTATTCACTGTTTGGGGAATTGGTCATTCCCTCATAGCTTTAATTTTGTTAGGGTCCACATTTATACCTTAATCATATACAATATGAACCAAATATTCCACTTCTTGAACCCAAAAGGTACACTTGGAAGGATTTGCATAAAGTTGTTGTTCTTACAAAAGTTGTAATACTTTGTCAACATGTTGTACATGCTCTTCCCAAGACTTTTTCTATATTAGTATGTCATCAAAAAATACTAACACCAATTTTCTAAAGAAGGGTTTGAAAATAGAATTCATCAAGCTTTGAAATGTTGATGTTCCATTAACAATTCCAAACAGCATAACCAAAAACTCACAATGAACTTAATATGTGCTAAAGGTTGTTTTGGGAATGGTGTCCTACCTCATTCTGATTTGATCATATCCCGAATGAAGATCCAACTTAGTAAATAAAATTCGTCCATGCAATTCATCTAATAATTCATCAATGACAGGAATAAAAAAATTATTTTTGATGGTCATTTTGTTGAGCCATCTATAATCTATACGCATACACCATGAACCATCATTTTTTGTAACCATCACTATTAGTGAAGATAAATACATTTGACTAGGTTGAATGACACTCACCTCTAAAATTTATTGGATCATATGCTCAATCTCACTCTTCTATGCATATGGATACCTGTAAGGCCTAATGTTAGGTGGTACACTTCCTAGTTGCAAATGAATATCATGGTCATGATCTTGAACATGTGAAAGACCCTTAGGAATCTCTCCAAATACCTTGCAATGGTCGTTGATAACTGTTTGGAGATCCATTGGAGCAGAGGATATAGATGTTTGAACATCTAGTGATAACAAGTGTGCAATTATACCATGGTGTCCATTTTTTAGTAATATTGTCATTATATTAGAGATTATCACCTTAAATGGTTTCCCTTAGATACCTCCAAGCTCAATTTCCTTGCCTTCTGAGGAAAATCTCATGAAAAAATCTTGAAAAATAAGGGCCATTATT
>ML814612.1:17630-33488 GCA_009831015.1 Picea engelmannii
TATTTCATTACTTAAGAAATCTATATACCTGATGCTAATCATGTAATCGATTGGAATATGATTCAGGTGGAACCAGAAAGTGTCCTGCAAGTGGACAGGAAAAGAAAACAGCTCCAGAATCAAGCTATAGAGCTTGTAAAGGTACAGTGGACCTGGTACGGTCTTGAGGACGCGACATGGGAGAATGAAGAAGTTATGCGGGTAGAGTACCCATATCTTTTTGAAAATTTTGAAAGCCTTGCAGAGACAGTGTAAGTTGCACTGAGGACAGTGCAAAAATAAGGGAGGGGGATTGTAATGTCCCCAAGGTCGAGCCCTTTATAAACCTGATGTATGAAACAAATTGTACATATGTGTTATAGGCTGGTGAGATGAGTTCCTATAAGTTGTAGGCTTATGTGTTTGTTAGGCCAGGGAGCCTAAGTGTTGAAGGCCAGGAGCCTGTTGTTGTACTTGTATGTATGCAGAATATTTAATAAAATATAAACACTGCCAAGTGCAGACCGACCACGATGAATGAGTGAAGGGGGACTGAGCGTCCATAGAGTGGGCAAGGAACTAGGGGCTGGAAGGTGGGAAAGGGGCTGAGTGTTGAGCCTAGGGGGGCCTTAAACCTAGAAATAATATTTTAATATTATTTCAAAAGCCATGTGCATCATATGTTTTTATCCTAAGTCCTTTTGGAAGGCCACGTGATTTCCCAAGTGGTGGGAGGAACGCGTGTTGGTGAACGCATGCAGTCCCATGGGTGACAAGTGTCAACCCTGGCACATGCACTAAAAGGCTAGGACGAGCCGTGAGAAGGGCTCTCACATTCCATTCAACCCGACTGCCCTGACGGGGAGTGGTATGAGCCAGTCTGCAAGAGACCTTGAATATGTCTATTACAGAGAGGAAACCTGGGTTGGGTGTTGAAGAATGAATGTTTACCCTTGTTCAGAGCCGTGAGAAGGTTCCATTCCCATTTTCCACCGGATTGTCTGAATGCGTACGGAGCTCTGAGAAGTATGATTAACCCGACTCCTGTAGAGGACCTTTGGGAGACCATGTGACTCGAATGTCTTTGACTGATTCTGAGAAATCCCCTGCGTGTAACCCTAGCCTATGAGAAGCTTGTGTTGAATTCGAGGAAGAGTCTCTATTTACCCAAGAAAAGTTGAGCGAGCTTGTGCATGTAAACCTAGCCTATGAGAAGCCTGTGTTGAATTCGGGGAAGTGTCTCTATTTGCCCAAGAAAATCTGAGCGAGCTTGTGCGTGGAACCCTGTTCAGAAATCTTGACCGTGAGAATATCCTGTGGCTACTGAACCAGTTCTTGGGAAGCCTGTGTCTGTTTTCCCTGTGTTTTTTATGGCACGCGGTGCTTTTCTGCGCATGGCATACTGGCCATAGTAAGCCTATGTTGATCTTGTGTATGACTTCTCTCCAGGTGAGGGAGGTGGTAGATGTTGGAAGAGGCAGGTTGTCAGGCCTACGAGAAACTCTTTCCAGGTGAAAGAGTTTGTTGGGAAGTGTTTTCTTCCAGAGAGTGCCCATCACCAGCTACGGGCTATGAGACTTCATGATCCGGCCTATTGCCGAGACCCAGAGGGGGAGGTTAGCACCGATGGATTGTGCGTGTGAAGGTGTATACTCCCGGGCGGAATAGGCATGTGGGGAATGAGAGTCTGGTAGTAGTGGGCGTAAGATGGCATCTTTGGGAAGAACCCTTCCAGATATTTATGTGTTGTCTTCCCTGTAACCTCAGCCTAGCCTAGGATTCCTTGCCTTGGGGTGGAGCTCGGTCCCAGCTCGGGGGTGACCCACTATTGAGACGATGAACAGTGTGGTCTAAGGTTGGGAGGTTCATGGAAGGCCTACACTTGGTTGGTGATTTCTATAGTTGTTAAAAGATAAGTATCTGAATTATGCTTTGATCATGTTTGCATGACTGAGTTGTTTATGTATCATGTTTTCTGTTGTGTATATGAATTAGTATGAAGTGTTATTGATTGTTAATTATGGCAATAATTCATATGAATACTCTGTGTAGAATGTGTTTACTTGTTTAAATGCATGTGGAGTATATACTGGACTGTATGTGTTATGTGAAAAGTGTGTACAGATTGTTACATAGTGCATTAAAAGCCTTGGTAAGCAAAAAGGTACACTACAGAAACTAGTTTTCCCTTTGCAACCAGTTTCAGCAGTGGGGTCTAGATATTATAGGCCCAATCAATCCGCCATCCTCGCAGCAGCATAAATATATCATAACAGCCACAGATTAATTCACCAAGTGGTCTGAGGCTGCCACATTAAAAGCTGTAAATACCAGCCAGGTAATATCCTTCTTAAATTCAAATATTATTACTCGTTTCGGTATTCCTGAATGCCTAGTATTTGATAATGCTTCTTATTTTTCGTCTCTTGAAATGAGTGATTTCACTCTAGAAAAAGGAATTAAATTAAAGTACTCTGCCAGCTATTACCCCCAAGGAAACGGTTTGGCAGAATTGATTAATAAAAATCTGATCAAAATTATCAAGAGAACGGTCTCTGAAAACCATAAAAATTGGCATAACACATTGTTAAACGCAATCTAGGCTGATAGAGTAACTCCTAAAACTGTTGTCGGTAACTCACCTTTCTTTCTCATTTACAGCAGGGAGGCAATTATTCCACCACATCTCCTTCTTCCATCTCTGCAGTTATCGCAGAAAGTATAGGAAGAAGATTGTCCCCCTTTGGAGAGTCGAATCAATGCTTTGTTAAAATTAGAAGAAGTGAGGGCTCAAGCAAAATGGAAATTGGTTCAACATCAACTCATTGTTAAAAACTGGTTTGATTCCAATTCTGCCTCTAACAGAAATTTTGAGGTAGGTGACCTTGTCCTAAAATGGGACAAACCTTATGAGGGAAAAGGAGAGCATACAAAGTTTCAGAACTTGTGGTTGGGACCATTTTTAATTGCTAAGAAATTGGGTCCCAGTTTCTTCCAATTATAGAATTTAGAGGGGCAGCCAGACACCTTTCCGGTGAATGGCCAAGCTCTAAAAAGGTACTTTGCCTGATGACACTCCCATATACACTGTGTAAATATTTTTTGTTTTTTTTTATGTTTGTTTTTCTTTGCTGGTTTGTTTTGATTTTTCCTTTTTGATTATTGCTCTTTCTTTTAAAACATACATTCTTGCATCATGGGCCACCTCAGATGAAGAGAACAAAAACATTTCCCCTCTAAAATGACTGCTGAAAGTTGTTTTAAAATTAATTCTAGTTTTTCTCTGAGTTTGCAACCATGTTGAAGATAACTTGTTGTTTGAAAAGCGTTTCTTGATTTCAATCTGCAACTGAAGGTATTCACAATAATCCATAAAAATTCTTTTTATGCTGTCTTGTTCCTTAAGAGAACAACTCAGAGATGTCTCCCTACTCTTGAAAGTCAGTTTTATTAACAAACTATTTCTAGATCTTAATGAAGGACATCTAAAAAAATTCTTCAAGGTCTGTAATTTACTAAGATGTGTCCAAAACCAGGATTTTCAGCATCACCGTGCTCTATTAAATATCTTTAAAACTAAATAAACCTTCAGAGAGTTGTGGGAAGTGCTTGTAAACCCGCCGAGATACTGAACAAGTCTGCTGGAAGCAGGTAAATGCATGCATGACGCCAAGATAAATTCATTGGGGTATTGAACAGGCCCGTTGGCAGCGAAGCAATGTCAGGTATATGAAAATTCTCAGATATGGATTATGTTTTGACCTTAAATGCCCTTCATTCTGATCTGGAACTTCTTGACAGGATATAGATATCAGAGTGGGTTAATTGACATCCCTGTCGAGGCTATGGATGCATGCTGGCAGCAGTAGCCCTGTCAACAGTATTGAAAATTTTAACTCTAATATCGTGACTCTCTTTTGTTAAGATTGTCATCAGTTTTCATCTTTTTAAAATAACAGTAATCTGAAACTGGAATGCATTATAATTGTTTACGATGTTTAGACAACTTTTTGGTTGTTTTCAATTCGAAGTTTTTTCTGATTATCCTAATCTGAACTCGTTCATTTGGCAGAGAAAACTACTTCTCCCAGCATGTCTCCATTGTTGGTAGCAATAATATAATTTCTATTGTTTATAAGCTGCCTACACAGGGTCTCTAAATTTTCATTACTTTCCATGACCATTATCACTAAACGACACTTGTCACTTCTCTCTTTTTACATATCGTCCTTTTGATTTTTGTTTTCATGACTGTAAGCATGAAAACTCGCAGTTGGAATTGAGACTTTGTTTCGATTTTTTATTAAAGGAAAATTGTTCATATGGTCTATTATTGAATTGTCATATTTTTGCTATGAGCATGATTTTTCTCCTTGTTTATAACTCCTTGGTTCTAAACGTGCCTTGGTTACATAAGTGAAAGACCTCCATGCATTAATTTTCGATTGATATTAATGGAGTTTTCATTCATAAAACTTTTAATTATTCAATTTTTATTTGATACACTTACCTTTGTAATCAAGCTATGAATGTGTGTACTATGGTTTTCAAGTGTTCTGATCCTTATACGTACCCATATGCCAAGGTGTCATATGAAGTACATCATGCTATTACTGCTTTGTATGGTCTCGGGCTTCATGATTTCATTCCCACGCATGGTGATTAACGTCTCTGCCTACCGTTTCAACTGTCATAGCATTTTTTTGTCGAAACTCGGGGCTATGGCTCTGTGGTTTTTTATCAAACCCTACCTCTGAGTTCTGTGTTGATTCCCTTATGATCTCCATGTCTCCAGTGGTAAGGATTGAGCCCAATGGCATCCAAACCTTGTTATCATATGATAATGCCAGGGACGATTTAGAAAGGAACGGTTGGAGTTTATTCATTGAAAAATTTGAGGGTTTCAATCTGAGAGTTGCCCAAGAGTTCGCATTGACCTTCGATGGTTGCAGAGCAAAGATAGGTGACGTGCAGCTAGAGGTAACTGAATAATTTTTAAGCCAAGCTACGGGTTTACTAGCTGTCGAACAAAAATGGTTCAAGAACACAAAAGTTGAAGAGGTCCCCTTGACTTTGATGTTCACCTCACAGAAAATTACTAGTTGTGACCGAGGTATGCATGTCTCATCTTTAAAACCTAGGTGGAATGATCTTCTTGCTATTGTAAAACAATTCATTACATGTGAAGGAAGATTTGGGTTGGTTTTCCTATATCACCTGCGATTGCTTATGAGTTTCATTGGCTTCCCATTGAATATGCCCTACTTCCTGCTTAGAAGTCTGTACAAGATGGGAAAATGATTTAGGAGGAAGAAGTCTGATTCTAGTTTATTCCATCATGGTTTAATTAAAATTATCCTTTTGCATCAGTTGCAATTGTGAAATGATTGTTGGGATGCCTTTGTTTTACGAAATGGTTTTGGCAATAGTGAATTGGGACAGGTTGATAAACTGGTTATTGTTGAAACCCTTGTGAATGTTACAGCCTCTTCTACACCACTCCTGCCATGTGATATTGCCCCTAATATTGAACCCTCGATCTACCCTGATGCTACTCGACTGGACAATCAACCGAATTCACACCCAAAGAGTTGCACTAAAACTGTTAAAAAACCCACAGGGAAGAAGCACAAGGGCAGCGTCGATGTTAATTACAAGAATAAAAGGGTTGGCCGTTTGATTTCACAATGTGCTCGAAACAAATCCAAACCCTGTGCAGACACAAACAATACAATTGAATTAAGTGAAGACTCAAATTCGGAAATTGAAAGGTTCTTGGACGAAGAGGATCCAATGTCATATGGACTTTGCCCTGACAGACCCTACGATTATGTTAGCAACCTGCCTCCATGTCTAAAGGATAATCCCGAATTTCCTAGCATTCGATTATGTGATAAACCTACCTTTCACGTGGACTCTTTTCCAATCCTTAATGCTATCAGTGCTAATGCACAGTCTCTACAGCCACAGTGTGATGAATGTCGATCCTGGATTGACAGGTATTATACAAATGTGTCTTTATTACAGTCCCGACTTAAATCTTTGAAAAACCAAGTGGATTTGTTGACAAACGAGAACAGTAGACTCCAATCCATAGCTCAAGCAAAGGACAAACGCCTAACAACTATAGGATCTGTCATTTTTAAGAATGTAGAGGCAACGACAGCAATAGTAAACTCCAAGATTGATTGATATGTTTTAATCCCATGATTTGAGGTATGATCTTTTTCAAGTTTAGCATGATTTTTTCACTCTCAATTTAGGATATATGATTTGATTGAATAGATTACCTTTCTTATAAAAATCAGTTTGTTTTGTTTGTTCAATAAAATATGATTGTAGTTGTAATTATAACTAGCTACATAATCGTAAGATTCTGTAGCCAGTTAGAAAAAATTGAATTGCTTAATTTGACAATTGAAAACATATCTAAAATTTCCCCATTTTCATGTGTTAATAGGAACCCATGATTTCAAGGAGATATGAAGCACTATTGACATATTCTAGCCATATCAACTTTGTGTTTTTTAGTAAATAGATTAGGTTGTTGGTATTTTGATATCAAGTAAAATCAAGGAGGTTGCATCCCCCATATTTTTGGAACAGAATTGATGTTATCAACATGAAACATTTTGTTCCTGGAACCTATATAAGCATGTTATTTTGTAAACATGAGAGCATCTCTGCCTGGGGCAAGACTATGGATTTTTCATTTACAGACTTGAATGAGATATAATACTCGTCACAGCTTTAGCTTTTCCATATTGTGGTTTTATTCAAGTAATGATTATTTCAATTTGTAATTAGATTATGATTGCTTTCACTGTTGTGGTTTACTACAAATTGGTATGATAAAAATTTATATATTCTCCATGTTTTATGTTCCAGATTTAACACAACAATCATTTTGTTCAAACTTGAATTAAGAGATTTATCTTTATCCTTTATTGAACGTTTATACACAAGTTCTCACAGTAGGATTTATATTAATGTGGCTACTTGTGAAATTATGAGATTGTTGTGATTATATCTCTTATATGTTCTATCATTTGAATTCAATCATTACTGCTTCACATTTATGAGAAGAAATTGTAGGATCTACTGCGGGTTTACCTCATTGGACAGGGAGATTGGATGCTACACACTGAACAAATATTGGATGCGGTAATAGGTCAGTTTATTAGTTTGATTTCATTAGTTTAATGAATATAGAAATTTCCTGCAGTTAAAACATCTTCTACTATCTGTCATTTTTGTTTTCAATTAGACAGTTTGATATTCCATTTCTAGAGTATAAATAGATTAAATAATAGTTTTACTGTTGTTTAAAAAATCAATTTATATTCAATTTTCGCGGATTTAGATTAAAATTCGTATTGTGTACATATTATATATATATTAGAAATAGAATCATTTGTATATATTGTACATATAATAAGTAGAGTTGTTTCATAAATATTAGTCAGTTAAACTGTAAATATATATTAGATCAATATATAGTTTTCAGCGATTGTTATTCATCAAGTTATTGCATTTTCTTTAGTTTTGTTTTTTCACTTTATTTAGGAATTAGATCGGCCAACGGAGCCGCAAAACCCGTCGAAGTGGATTAATACAAATGGCTTGGATTAATTAGACAACCCCGGACCAGATTCACTCCTCTAGTTGACAAGCGGTCAATTTCTCCACAATACACGAGAGAAACTCTTTCATTCTCTCTGCAGAACATACTGTAACATACCCAACATCCAACTGAGCTATGCCACATAAAATTTCCGCACTACATGCAATTAAAACATATACACATAGAACCTTTGCAGAACTTCATATATAAAATGTAAACAGAAAAATACATTATGTAAAAGCACGAATTCCTACTGAAATAAAAGTAAACATAGACATGCATCATATACAAGAAATACTCATAAACATACAGACAATTATAACCACACATAGGATAAACCCATAAAACTGAACATGTAAATAATAATGCATCATGTAAATTTATCACACAATTGGCACTTATCTTGGTAAGAATATCACCAACTACATGCAGACCTTCCATGAACCTCCCAGCCTGTTGGCAGCAATAATACAATTTCTATTTTTTATAAGCTGCCTACACAGGGTCTTTAAATTCTCGTTACTCGTCATGACCATTCTCACTAAACAACACTTGTCACTTGTCACTTTTTACACACCTTCCTTTTGATTTTTGTTTTCATGACTGTAAGCATGAAAAATCGCAGCTGGAATTGACACTTTGTTTCGATTTTTTATTAAGGAAAACTGTTCATATGGTCTATTATCGAATTATTGTATTTTGCTATGAACTTGATTGTTTCCCTTGTTTATAAACCCTTGGTCCTAAACATGCCTTGGTTACATAAGTGAAGACCTCCACTCATTAATAATCGATTAATATTAATGGGGTTTTTTTATTCATAAAACTTTTAATTATCCAATGGTTAATTGATACATTTACTTTGTAATCAAGTCATAAATGTGTGGTCTATGGTTTTCAAGTGTTTACATCCTTATACGTACTCATACACCAAGATGTCATATGAAGTACAACGTGATATTACTGCTATGTATGGCCTCGGGCTTCATGATCTCATTCCCACGCATGGTGATTAACGCCTCTGCCTACCATTTTGAACTGTCATTGCATTGTTTTATGGAAACTCGGGGCTATGACTCTGTGTTTTCTTATCAAACCCTACCTCTAATTTTGGTGTTGATTCCCTTATGTTCGCCATGGCTCCAGTGATAAGGATTGATCCCAAATGGCATCCAAACCTTGTTATCGTATGACAACGCCAGAGACAACTTAGAAAGGAATGGCTGGAGTTTGTTTATTGAAAATTTTAAGGGTTTCAATCTGAGAGTTGCCCAAGAGTTCGCATTGACCTTTGATAATTGCAGAGAAAAAATAGGTGACATGCAGCTGAAGGTGACTGAATAATTTTTAAGCCAAGCTACGGGTTTACCAGCTGTCGGGAAAAAATGGTTCAAGAACGCAAAAGTTGAAGAGGTTCCCTGGTCATTGTTGTTCACCTCATGGAAAATTACCAGTTGCGACCGAGGTATGCCTGTCTCATATTTAAAACCTAGATGGCATGATCTATTAGTTATTGTGAAACAGTTCATTTTGTGTGAAGGAACATTTGGGTTGGTTTTCTTGCATCACCTGCGATTGCTTATGAGTTTCATTGACTTCCTGTTGAACATGCCCTACTTCCTCCTTAGAAGTCTGTACAAGATGGGAAAGCGGTTTAGGAGGCAGAAGTTCGATTCTAGTTTATTCCATCATGGTTTAATTAAGATTATCCTGGTGCATCAATTGCAATTACACAATGATTGTTGGGATGCTTTTCTGTTACGAAATGGCTTTGGCAATAGTGAGTTGGGACAGGTTGATAAGTCTGTTATCACATAAACCCTTGTGAAACCTACCACCTCTCCTCCACCGCTCCTGCCATGTGATAATGTCCCTAATTTTGAACCCTCAACCTACCCTGATGCTACTCAACCGGATTCGCACCCAAAAATCTGCACTAAAATTGTTAAAAAACCCACAAGGAAGAAACAAGGGCAACGTCGATGTTAATTATAAGAATAAAAGGGTCACTCGTTGGTTTTCACGATGTGCTTGAAACAAACCCAAACCCTGTGTAGACACAAAAAACAATTGAGGTAAGTGAAGACTCGGATTCGGAAATTGAAAGGTTCTTGGCCGAAGAGTATCCATTTTCATATGGACTTTGCCCTGACAGACCCTACGATTATGTTAGCAACCTGCCTCTGTGTTTAAAGGATAATCCTGAATTTCCTGGCATTCGATTCTATGATGAACCTACATGTCAAATGGACGATTCTCCAGATGTTAATGGTATCAGTGCCAATGCACAGTCCCTATAGCCACAGTGTAATGAGTGTCGATCCTGGATCGATTGGTATTATACGGATGTGACTTTACTATAGTCCCAACTTAAATATTTGAAAGACCAAGTGGATTCATTGACAAATGAGAATAGTAGACTCCAATCCATAGCTCAAACAGAAGGCAAACGCCAAAAAACTACATAATCTATCATTTTTAAGAATGTAGAGGCAACGACAGCAATAGTAAATTCCAAGATTGCTTGATATGTTTTAATCCCGTGATTTCAGGTATGATCTTTTTCAAAGTTTACCATGATTTCGTCATTCTTAATTTAGGATACATGATTTGTTTGAATAGATTAATTTTTAGTTTGTTTTATTTGTTGAATAAAATATGATTGTAGTTATAATCATAACTAGCTACAGAATCGTAAGATTCTGTAGCCAGTTAGAAAAATTCGAGTTGCTTGATTTTATAATTGAAAACGTATCTAAAATTTCCCCATTTTCATTTGTTAACAGGAACCTATGATTCCAAGGAGATATGAAGCACTATTGACAACTTCTATCCATATCAACTTTATGTTTTTTAGTAAATAGATTAGGCTATTAGTATTTTGATATCAAGTAAAATCAGGGAGGTTGCATCCCCCATATTTTTGGAACAGATTTGAAGTTATCAACAGGAAGCATTTTGTTCCTGGAACCTATATAAGCATGTATTTTGTAAACATGAGACCATCTCTGCCTGGAGCAAAAACTATGGATTTCTCATTTACAGACTTGAATGGAATATGATATTTGTCACAGCTTTAGCTTCTCCATATTGTGTTTTTATTCAAGTCGTGATTATTTCGATTTGTAATTAGATTATGATTTCTTTCGTTGTCGTGGTTTAATAAAAATTGGTATGATAAAATTTATATATTATCCATGTTTTTCTGTTCCAGATTCAACACACAACAATCATTTTGTTCAAACTTGAATTAAGAGATTTATCTTGATCTTTTATTGAATGTCTATACACAAATTCTCACAGCAGGATTTACTTAATGTGGTTGCTTGTGAAATTATGAGGATGCTGTGATCATATCTCTTATATGTTCTATCATTCGGATTCAATCATTACTGCTTCAAATTTATGAGAAGCAATTGTAGGATCTGTTGCGGGTTTACCTCATCAGACAGGGAGATTGGATGCTACACACTGAACAAATATTGGACGCGATAACATGTCAGTTTGTTAGTTAGATTTCATTAGTTTAATGAATACATAAATTTCCTGTAGTTAAAACATCTTCTACTATCTGTTGTTTATGTTTTCAATTAGACAGTTTGATATTTCATTTCTAGAATATAGACAGATTAAAATATAGTTTTTTCTATTGTTTAAAAACTCAATTTATATTCGATTTTCGTGGATTTAGATTAAAATTCGTATTATGTACATATTATATTAGAAATAGAATCATTTATATATATTGTACATATAATAAGTAGAGTTATGTCCTAAATATTAGTCAATTAAATTGTAAATATATATTAGATCTATATATAGTTTTTAGTGATTGTTTTTCATCAAGTTATTACATTCTCTTTAGTTTTGTTTTTTCATTTTTTTTAGAACTTAGATCGACCAATGGAGCCGCTAAACCCGTCGGAGTGGATTAATCCAAATGGCTTGGGTTAATTAGACAACATTGGATTGGATTCACTCCTCCAGTTGACGAGCGGTCAATTTCGCCCATCAACACAGCCTTAGACCACACTGCTCGTCACTCTCATCACTGGGTCACCCCCGAGATGGGAATAAACTCCACCTGGGTAAATGGATTCCTAACCTAGCTAATGTATCTCAGACAATAAGAAAGTCTCTGTCACAGGTTCCAAATCAAACTAACAACCTACAGTCCCTCATTCTCCACATGTCTGTCCCACCCCAGGAAGTGTGCCCCTTCTCTGCTCAATAGTCCTTCAATTTCCCCACTTCCTTTCTGGGCTTCAGCAACAGGTCGGACAGGAAGTCTATGAGCCATGTAGTTTTATTTTAGCACCTCTAGGAAAACAATTCCCAACAATTCTCTCACCCAGAGAGAAACTGCTCATGAGTCTGACAACCCGCCTCTTCAATATCCCACGAGCTTGACAACCCGCTTCTTCAATCCAACTCCCAAGCTAAACAGCTACACAAACTGTTATGGTTATGGATACAAGTCTAGGTACAGTGACATGAAGGTATGAAGAATCATTGATTGCATGAGTGAAATGGTCATGGAATCATGGATGAATGATGGAAGGAATGATGGGAAATGAACTAAGTCCAAACTATATGTATGCATGCCCCCAACTTGACACGTGTCATGTTGGGAGCTACTTTGGCCCACTTGTCCCCATCTTTAGAACTTAGGATAAAATAATTATCCATACTTTATAATTTAAGAAATATTAATATAATTTTCCTCTTTGGCTTAAGCTCCCTAGCTTAGCCCCTTTTCCTTAACTTTTAGCCCCTCCCTTTCTTAACTAGTGGAGTTTAGTCCCCCATCTCTTTTATCATAGTTGGTATGCACACAATGATGTATTTTATATTAATGATGAGACATATACAAAAATAGGCGCAATGGCCTTTAACATCTAGGTTCTCCGACCTAATCATCACAAAATGGCTCACCAACCTATATAACATAGCATATACACAAAGGATCGTTGGCCTCAATATCGCGTGCACTTAAGGTGTTGCATGCATTATCCTGGAATGTTCACACTTCATCATTTCACTGCGCAGTACATGCACGCACTATTCCATGAAAGGGGCATACAAAAATGATATCAAACAACTCACCAAATTAAGTACATTTTCATTTTACATTTACAATTGGGTTTGACCTAGGGATATTACAATCCCCTCCCCTTTTTTATGCACTGTCCTCAATGCATTAAGTACACACATATCCAACAAAATTTCAAAAATCCTAAAAAAGATGCGAGTATTCTTCCCGCATTGCCTCCTCATGCTCCCAAGTAGCGTCCTCAAGACCGTACAAGGTCCATTAGACCTATACAAACCCTATGGATAGATTCCAGAGTTGTTTGATTTTCCAGTCCAAAATGTGTACCGAATGCACTTGAAAAGTGCCTTCTTGCTCCACCTGAATCGCATTCCAATCAATAAGATGATTAGCATAATGTATATATTTCTTGAGCAATGATACATGGAATACATTATGAACAAACATAGATGCAAACAATGAAATCATATAAGCTACTAGACCAATCCTCTCTAGGATTTCAAACGACCCACAATAGTGAGCTGCCAACTTGGAACAATTTCCCAACTTCAGGGAACTTTTGTTGGCCTTCACTTTCAAGAATACATGGTCCCCAACTTTAAATTCCCTATGAGTTATGTCCTTATTAGCATAGATTTTCTTCCTGTCGTAGGCAGTCTTTAAATTTTGTTTTATTTTCAACATTTTCTCCTCCATTTCCTTGAGTAAATCTGGCCCAACCACTGCTCTATCTGTTGGGTTATCCCAACTTACCAGTGTGTTTCACTTTCTGCCATAAAGTGCCTCAAATGGGATCATCTTTAGAGATTCTTGGTACCTATTTAGTTCTAATTGATGATGTCAATCTGTAAGGTAGCTAGAGAGGTAGTGGGGGGGGGCAGAGGGCCCATAGTGATAATAGTGGAGGTCATTCAATGTAAGGTGGACTAGGTCCACTATATTATTAAATAAGGCCCACTATGTTAGTTAGATATAATAAATGTGGTATACCTAGGGAGGTAATATGGGGTACCTAGGGAGGTACCCAATGGGAATGTAGTTATGTGTTATTTAATATATGGGAATGTGGTCATTTAATGTAAGGTGGACTAGGTACACTATATTAATAAAGACCCACTATGGTAGTTGGATGTAATAAATGTGAGAAGGCTCTCTAGAAGGTTCCTAGGAGATAGGGAGAGCTATATAAAGAAGTCTAGGCAATGTAATGAAACATAGTGAAGAATATTTTAATTGTACAAGCAAGGATTGTTTGAGGATTTTTATCCTTCCATAAGGATTAATATATGGTGTTACCCTACCTCAAGGGTTTTCTCTATTTCTTGTGTTCATGTTATGGTAAATGGTTTATGGTTTATTCTTGGTATTATTGAAGTATATTTGCAGATATGGTATAGGTACTTAACAATTGGTATCAGAGCACTTTCTTTGGCCAGAGTTGTGGGGAAGTATTGTATTTGGAGCTGAAGCTCATTAGGAGGATGCCCCCTCAAAGAGGCAAGTGAACAGGAGAGGATCCCTTCCATAATAGGATCCATTGTATGGTGTTTCCCTACCTCAAGGGTTTCTATAATAAAGTTGTGGTTTTCTATATGGTTTCATAGATCTTATGTGGTGATTATATTTGTAGATCTATTCAGGTTCTTAACAAGTGGTATCAGAGCACTTTCCTTGGCCGGAGTTGTGGGCAAATATTTTTTATTTTTGCAGATTTTTTTTTTTTTCGGAGAAGAAAAAAGAGGGTCGCGACATTCCAGACATTTCAGTATATTTCTGTGCAAAATTTGCAGAAAAGGGTTGTAAATATGAGTTCCTCTTATAAAAAAACCCAAGTTGAAAAAAAAAAAATTATCCAAAATGGAGTCCGGAAGGTCAAGATATTGAGGTTTTAAAATCTGCAAATTTTCAGTGTTTTTTCTGCGGACGACGGTGTGATTTGTTTTTATTTTTGTAGCATTTAGAGGCAAAATTTTTCCAAGAAAGTTACAGATCTGAGTTCCTCTCACAATTTCACCCAATTTCAAAAAAAAAATCAGCCGAAACGGAGTCCGGGAAGTGACGTTATGAGCATTTTAACTTCAACAGTTTTTTAGGGTTTTTCCAGAAAAAACCGCGATTTTCTGCCGAAACTTATTGGGTCTATTTTTTGAGTTTTTTCATGACGGTTGCAGGACCGAAGAGTTCATAGGGTGCTCAGATGGCTATTTCATCTCAAACCTTGAAATAAATTCTTGAATCATTCAAATCCCAATTGGATGATAGATTGGATGCATTTGCACATCGCCTCACAAACAACATCACACATGGCCTCACAGACAGCCTCACATATGGCCTCAATGATAGTTTTCGTAGTCTTCAAGATTCATTGAATAACATGCAGGAGATATTTCTTATGGATGAATATAATCAAGAAATATATGTTTGGTATGATTTTGAGGCAGATTGTGATGATTGGTATATGAATAGTTGTCATTTCTGGGATGACAACCACTTCCATATTTTATTTGATGACTCTACTCCACCTTCTGTAGAGAACATCAAGGTCCCACATCATGAGCTAGTCACCAGCGTTCAGTCTGCATATTCTATAGTGGTATTATTCCTTCCAGATTATGCTACGACCCTTTTTCACTATGTGGATGGATCTTCTTATTTGGATCCACATGATAGGTGTCAGTCTTTGGAGCATCATTTGGAGTTGATTATTGGGTTCCAAAATATTCTACGGGGATTTCACATGAGCACTTGGACATGGGACCTGGGCTTACAATGGTGGTTGGACTACTTCAGCATGGTGGATTTCCTTTCTACATGGAACTTTGGTTCTTCAGTCTTCTTCAGCATTACGGTCCACAATTATCCATGGGACCCTGGTATATGGTTGTACATCAAGCGTTGAGGACAACGCTTTCATAAGGGGGGTGGAATGTAAGGTAGCTAGAGAGGTAGTGGGGGGGCCCATAGGGCCCATAGTGATAATAGTGGAGGTCATTCAATGTAAGGTGGACTAGGTCCACTATATTATTAAATAAGACCCACTATGGTAGTTAGATATAATAAATGTGGTATACCTAGGGAGGTAATATGGGGTACCTAGGGAGGTACCCAATGGGAATGTAGTTATGTGTTATTTAATATATGGGAATGTGGTCATTCAATGTAAGGTGGACTAGGTCCACTATATTAATAAAGACCCACTATG
>ML814612.1:42526-55441 GCA_009831015.1 Picea engelmannii
ACAAAAACAATCCACTTTCCATATATGAAGTAAAATATATTATTTTCTAATTTTTAATCAAGAATTTCTCTTAAAAATGCTTGAAAATAAATAATGTTTGGAAAATATAAATGAGACCCATTAATGGTGAATAATAGGGAAAACGAAGTGACATGGTAGTGAATAATGAGTGATGTAATGGAAGCATAGGTGAAAAATGTATGGTAATGAGTGATATTTGTATGACATTTTTGGAGCCCAACAGTACCCATTGTTATAAGAAAACTCTACCAAGTGTAGGTAGTCTTCCCATTTTGATGGTTTATCCATCACATACATCCTCAACATATCCTCAATCACTTGATTCACCCTATTTGTTTTTCCATCTGATTCTGGATGTTAAGCTGTACCAAAATTCAAATTTGTTCCAAATCCATTAAATAATCCCTTCCAAAATTTTGAGGTAAATTTTGGATCTCTGTCAAACACAATTGTCTTGGGTATGCCATGTAATCGAGCAATTTATTTTATATAAACATCAACAATGTTGGTTGCCTTGTGAGTGAGCTTAACTGGAATAAAATGGGCAGCTTTAGTAAGCTTATCCACCACTACCATGATAGAATCATGTTTCTTGTTTGTTCTGGGCAGTTTTCTAACGAAATCCATTGTTACAACTTCCCATTTCCACTCAGGAATGGGTAATGGATGTAACAAACCAATTGGGTGTCTATGCTCAACCTTTACCTTTTGACATTCCAAACATTTGGCAATAAAATCAACAACTTCTTTCTTCATGCCTGGCCAATAATATTGGCTTTTGACAGCTGCAAAAGTTTTCTGATAACCTGGGTGCCCAACATAAGGTACATTATGCATTTCTCTCAATATCGGATTTTTTTAATTCCTGGGAATTTGGTACATAAATTCTACCCCTGTACATGAGAACTTCATCATTATCTAGCTTGTATTCTTCAATTTTCTGTTGCAAATTACCTTGCTATAATTTTGCCACTAACTCCTTGTAATGCAAATCTAATTTTGAAGCCTCCAAAATTTTGTCTTTCAAATCTGATTGGTACATGCTAATGGTTGTTCCATGCAATTCATGCACTCTTATGTTGAGTGCATCAACCACTTTGTTCTCTTTCCTCTTGATATGTTTTATTTCAAAGTCATATTCACTTAGAAATTCTAACCATCTGCTTTTCCTAGCATTTAGAGTTGGTCGATCAAATAAATATCTCAGACCATTATCGCCTGTCTTCAGCTCAAATATTTTCCCCATGAGGTAGTGTCTCCATTTCCTCAAGGCATGCACTATGGCTGCCAATTCCAAATCATGAGTGGCATATTGTCTTTCATTCTCCTTGAACTTCCTTGATTCATAACATAAAACAAACCCATTTTGACTGAGGACTCCACCAAGTCCTTCTTTACATGCATCGATGCATACAGTGAAGTCTTCATTTGGGTCTGCAATCCTTAGTATTGGAGCACTTGTTAATAATTTCTTCAAGTGTTCGAAACTCTTTTCACAATCTAATGTCCATTGAAACTTCACACTCTTTCTTTGCAAGGAAGTGATTAGGTGTGCAATCTTTAAGAATCCTTCAATGAATCTCCTATAGTATCCTACAAGGCCCATGAATGATCTAACCTCTGTCACATTATTTGGCATTGACCATTCTCTAATGGCTTCTATCTTCTTAGGATCCACTTCTATCCCATCCTTTGAAATGATATGTCCCAAATAATGAATTTCCTTCTGATAAAATGAGCACTTGCTCAATTTGGCATACAATTGATGCTCCCTTAATACTTGCAACACCATCCTTAAATGATGTTCATGCTCTTATTTTGATTTATAATATATAAGAATGTCATCTAAAAAGACAATGACAAACTTGTCTAAATATTCTCAGAAAACACCATTCATTAAGCACATGAAAATAGCTGGTGCATTTGACAACCCAAATGGCACCACTGTGAACTCATAATGACCATACCTTGTCCTAAAGGTGGTCTTTCTGATATCTTCCTCCTTAATTGTTACATGATGGTATCCTGATCTGAGATCTATCTTTGAAAATATATTGGCATCCTTCAATTGATCAAAGAGATCATCAATCCTTGGCAAAGGATATTTGTTCTTACAGTCACTTTATTCAACTGTCTGAAATCAATGCACAATCTTAATGTCCCATCTTTATTCTTCATGAACAAGACTAGGGTACCCCAATAGGACACACTTGGGCATATATACCCCTTCTTCATAAGTTCTTCAAGTTGCATTTGTAACTCCTTCAGCTCTAGTGTACTCATTCTATAAGGAGTCTTTGACACTAGAGCTGCTCCAGGCATTAAATTTATAGAAAAATCAATATCTCTCTTTGGGGGTAGTCCTGGTACCTCCCTTAACAAATCTTCAAACTATTTTAGGACTGCATAATCTTCCAAATTTGGCACCTTATCTTTAGGTGTCTCTTCCATATGAGCTGCAAATATTTGACACCCTTTTCTGTAACATCTCTTTAGCTGCAATGCTGAAATTTCTCTGATGGTTACTTCCTTGAGAATTCCCTGCACTCTCCTTAGGCTCCATTCCTCATCCAAGCGAGTAAATGTCTTGTTATGATAGTCTAGGATAACATGATGTTGGTCCAACCAATCCATCCCAATTAGACAGTCATAGGAACCTAAAGGCAATATGTTCAAATCTGCCCTTGTGTTTAGTACATTCATGTCCATAAGACATGACTTAACCATCTCATTAAATTTTCTTTTGGCTCTGGTAGCCATCTGCACCAACCAATATTTTCCATTCTTGCTTCTTGGAAAATGAAAAATTTCCACCATCTTAGTATCTATATAACTATGACTAGCTCCCGAATCAATTAAAATAGCAATGGTTTGGTTTTTGATCATACCTTCCACTTCAATCATATGTGACTGATACTCTGCTTGCTTGTTGTCCAGAGCTGCATAGATCCTTGGTACATTTATGCCCATGTCCTCCACTGTTTCATCTTGTTGTACATTATGGACAATATTGACCTTTTCACCTCTATGAGGACAATATCTGAACATATGATCTCCTTTACAACCCCAACATTGAATAGGTGGCTTCCTTGGCCTTTGACCCAATGTCTCAATCATTCTGGGTTCTCTAGAAGTTGGTTGTCCCTGAGGATTATTTCTGAATAATGGTGGCTTATTTCCCTTCTTGCTCTGATCCATCTTGAATTTATTTTTGTCTTCCCAAGCTTTTTGGAAAGTTGGCCTTGATTTTTGTTGATCATATAGGCATTTAGCTCACCTTATGGTCTCCTCCAATGTATTGGGATCATCATACTACATTTTGTTACTGATAAATGATGGAAATCCACTCAAATACCTTTGTATATTAACTGTCTCATCCTTGATGAAAGAGACATACTTTAGCAGTTCTAAAAACCTTCTCTCATATTCATCTATGGTCATACTCCCAAGCTTGAGTTCAAAGAACTCTTTCATTTTCTTGTCATAGTATATCTTAGTCAAGTATTTCTTCTGAAAGTACTTCTTGAATTCCCTCCAAGTAACACTTCTCTCTTTAATGTGTTGCACCTGCACAAGATGATCCCACCACATGGATGCCTTTCCCTTGAGTTGATAGATGGAAATTCTACCTTCTGCATGAGAATAATAATTATGTAATTGAAAATACTTTTTCATGCCCAACAACCATGTCTCTGCATCTTCATCCTTCTTGTGCTCACCATCAAATGTAAGATGTTTTATTTTGTTCATTTATCCTCGTAGCTCATCCACCCAGACCTCTTATGGTTCCTGACAGGGGATGGAATTGAGCTGATGTATGCCCTCTTATTGGAATGCATCGGGGAGTGATGGTGATGTCTGCTAACACTTCTTGCTCTTCTTTTCTCATCAGGAGACCCGTGACTTCCTGATTTGCATGAGCCACTCTCCTTATCCAATTTATTTTCTATTATGTTCAAGATCTGCATTAACTTCACATTGAAGTCATCCTGCTACTCCTTGGCTCCCATAATCCTTTCATTATCAGATTTATGGCTTTGGACATCCTTCTGAAATTTTTTAATGGTCTCTACCATATTCACGTTTTCATCCCTTCCTTCTCCATGTCCATTGGAGTTTGTTCCTTCAATGCCCAAATGTACATCCATCTCTCTAATTTCATCTCCCTAACTATAAGTCCCTTGTGCCTCTTCCATTACTCTAGACTCTGTGTTTATCATGTTCTTCTCTATTTGTTGTTAACTCTGTAGAATGTGCAACCAACAAAACTTTGTCAGGCTAACTGTTTCAACAATTTCAGGAAAAGTATGAACCATTTTGATTCAATAATATATCAGAATTATTTCTTCTAATTTCCTGAAAAATTGAGTGCCCAGATAAATTGTATGGGTGAATATTTATATTCTACTGTCTGAGACCTTTCCAACGCCTACTCCCATGCTCAATTCTGAGTCTTGAGCAAAACATTATGGCTATTTGAAAATTGTGCATTAATTTTTCTGTTCATTTTTCAACTTGGCGCAACTATGCACTGTAATTATGCATTTTTGCACCTACTCCATTGGATTTTTCATAGGATATTAATTGGGTTTCTTAATATACATATTATGGACACTCTGTCCAAGTTTCACCTTTTTCTGGGTTCTTGGCTACTAGTTACAACTTGCTGAAGTTCTAGGCCAATTCGTGTTTTTGGTCTAGAATGCTACAGGTACCTTCCTTTCCATATTAAACATTTTTAACATGCCCATAAATTTAATTCAGTTCTAGGAATGTATTCTATGGCTCAATAGATTTCCATTGACTGCTCCTGTGCCTCAATCTGTTTCTGGAGAAGAAAGTTATGGCTCTTTGAAGTTAATTGGGTCTTAAAATTTACCCTCCATTGTTTGTGTTGTAAGTTTCTCATAAAATCTCCATTTGACGAACGGTTTACACCATTAGAAAGATATCTCCGATCTATTTAATTTGATTTGTAGGGACAAAGTGTAACTTGGTATGGGTGCACTTGGTTCGCGTTGTTTTTTTGTAACTAAAAATGCTCTTAAGGGCCTCAAAAACGCAATGCAAAAAGATGACGTTCAAATTGTATAAAATGTCGCGTAAATTTGTTGGTTTTCTGTTGTTGTTCACCCTCCAAACGAATTTGCGTGCACAAACTTCAACTTGCACGCCCATATTTACCATGTGCAACACCACCACAAGGTAAATCATGCTCCACACACCTATAACCATTGTGCATCACTTCTCTGTCGCTCCAATAACTTGCGCGCACTATTTTTGTGTCACGCACCAATATCCACCGTGCACAGATTTGGTTATTGCACTATTACCTGTTGCATGCTCTTTTTGTGTCGCACGCTGATATTCCACGCACATTTCACTCTACGTGCTGCACCATGCCAAGGTTTAGTGCACCCCCACTACGCCCCAATAGTTTGCGCCCACCATTAACTAAACTATCATGTGACAACATATACCCACATTGTGTACGCACCAACAAAACTCCTCTACGCTCTGCCAATACTACACACACAAAGCGTGCCATTATTGTGTGTGTGTGCACCGTGTGCACCTTACTATGTGTATGCACACTGCGTAATGCTAAATTTAGCGCGCGCACCCACACACCAACATTTTTCCGCGTGACGACAAAATTTAGCGCGCACACCCACACACCAACATTTTTCCGCGCGACGCTAAAATTTAGCATGCGCACCCACACACCAACATTTTTCCACATAGTGCCAAAATTTTGTGCGCGCACCAGCACGCCAACATTTTTCCGCGCAGTGCCGAATTTTACCTATCATAAGCTTTTCACTGCACATCATGCATTTTAGTGTGCCCACCTGCGCACATTCATTTTTATGCGCATCAATTCCTCGTGAATTTCGCTGCAGAAATTGGGGCTTTTGCTTAACTTTTTCTCCAATTTACCATAGAGATTCAGCAACTATGAAATTTTTTCAATTTCACCCCGATAACACTAGTTCAACCTCTGCAACAACAAATCGTTGTGGGTTGACATTTATGGAACGAATTTACCCAAAATCAATTCACGAATTGAGAATTTTATTTACTAATCTCGCTCCATTTGTCATGGTTTCACTGTAACTTCAAATCAACCAATTCCAAGTCTGAATTTGCTAGAACAGATATTAAAACAATAATATCTCACCACTTTGCCAAATCTCTTCATTTTCTCATGAATTTAACAACAGAAATTGGGGCTTTTCCCAATTCTGCATCGTTGCTTCTAAATATACCATGGACGCTTTGTGATTTGAAATTTGGCCACATCGAAATAAATCCTCTGTGAAATTTCGCTTCAAATCAACTTGCTCGTCCCATCTAGGCTCAGTGTTGAAAACTAAAGCTCTGATGCCATATTGTAACGTTCCCAGCCACCCAGGTTGGGCCACGATACACGAGATAAACTCTTTCATTCTCTCTACGGAACATACTGTAACATACCCAACATCCAACTGAGCTATGCCACATAAAAAATTTGAACTCCATGCAATTAAAACATATACACGCAGAACCTTTGCAGAACTTCATATATAAAATGTAAACAGACAAATACATTATATAAAATCACGAATTCATATTGAAATAGAAGTAAACATAGACATGCAACATATATAGGAAATACCCATAAACATACAGACAGTTATAACCACGCATAGGATAAACCCATAAAACTGAACACGTAAATAATAATGCAACATGTAAGTTTATCACACAATTGGCACTTGTATTGGTAATAATATCACCAACTGCATGCAAACATTCCATGAACCTCCCAGCCTTAGACCACAATGATCATCACTCTCAGCAGTGGGTCACCCCCAAGCTGGGACTAAACTCCACCCATGTTGGCACAAGGGTAGACCCAGGGTTCAACGCTACAACAACACACCAAAAAAATCCTAACTACTGTCCCTTTCGACAACACCTGCGAAGCAGATGAAGTCTCACCCGAGGTAGAGGCATGGGTGGTTGTAGGACTCTAGTGTCTACAAACTTAGTTGGGACACAGATCTGTGATTGTAACACTTTAACATAGCACTTAGTAGTTACAGTTCGCTAATATTCAACCTTAGTTTACAGTGTTGCTAAACCCTAACAACATATTAGCATAGTATTTATACAGATCTAATAGATTCAAGTACTAACCATACAAACATAGCTCAGGTCTAGCATTTATTCACATTATTCAGCACTAAGCTACCATATTAGATCATTCTAAGCATATATCAGTGCACTAAGCATTCAATCACATAGAAAAGAGAACAACCATAAAGCACATAGCAATCACAACACAGGATATACGTGGTTCACCCCCACCCTGGGGCTACGTCCACCAACTCTTCTTCTTTATTTCTTTATGTCAATCTTCTACATGCACATAGCCATGATATCTTACTCCGCGGAGGATAGGAGATCTGCTCACCTCGCTAGATCCTCCTTCCATGTATTACAACACAAATCCTTCCATAATCTCTTACAATCACTTGCACTTAGCTCTGCAAGTCTCACACAGTATTCACAAAACAATTACAATTACCACTTGCACTTAGCATCACATACGTGTCCCTCCTTCGATCACATAGATCGAACCTTATCACTTAGCACACTTGCCTCTTCTTACATCACCTAGCTATCTATTTATACATTACAAAATGGGCCTAAACATGTGTGATCCCATGGGCTGACATCCCCATTCCCGTTACATAAGCCCAAAACCCAAAAAGTCCTAAAAAGGGGTCGAGATCCTGTGATCTCTGCCTCAACTTGTGCTCCATATTCGATAGTCTGTCAAAGTCCCAAAAGTAGGTCAACCATGACCAAGGATCCTCAAAACTTGGTCAAGGGCCAACATGCCCCCAACACTCACTTGTGACTTGTCCCGAGTCACTCTATTCTGGGTAGTTGTGCTTCAAAAGCCTCAAGCTTGGCTTGAGCTACTTCGACATGTTGTTGGGCCAGGTCCTCCTGCTCGATGAACTCTTGTATGTATGATTCTTTGATAGGTTCCTCTAAACGTTGTTTGACTATAGCGACTACTTGTTCCAACTCTATGCCTTGGCCTTCAATCTCCTCAAACAATTGGCAAGCTTCACCCTGGATTGGCTGGATCCTTTGAGTCACTTCCATGACTTTTCTCTGAATGGTGTGGACCTACTGTTGAGTAGTGAGTTGTTCTTGGGATCGCTTCATCCTTTCAACTACTGACAAGAGCTTCAACTACACTTATACTGTTGTTTCTTGCTACTTTTCCTCCTTGAGCTGTGACTCCAGTACCTTCAGTGAGTCACTCATAATTCTGTGCACTGCGATCACTTAGCTGTTTTCATTCTAGAGAGAATTCTCTGATCCTCTTGACTATGCTCTGGGCAATGGCTTCTCTTTGATATCGCATGTCCTTCAGGGTACTTGGCATTGTTCATAGCTCAAGGTCTACGATTCTTTGTTGAAGTTGTTGGATTGCTTCCACAAGCTGCTCTACTTTATGTTCCACTGGGTCTTCCTCCTTTTGCTCTAAGCCTATCACAGATCGAAGTGCTCTACTAACTTCTTATTTTACTCCCACCTATTCTATGAGCAAATTCTCTTTCTTTTGTTGTATCTTCTCTTTTTCTTCTTCAAACTTAGTTTGGAGGGAAACCTTCTCTTGCTGCACAACTCGGCGTTGCTCTATGACTACTTTTTGAACTTTCTTTAGGGCCTATGTGGCCTATTCAGTTTCTTCCTATGTGTGACGTAGGTGATTTTTGGTTGCATCATCTAGTATGCGGAGTTGGGTAGGATCATCTCCCAACTTAGGTGCTTCTGATGGTGGGGGCGCAATGGATACTGCACGACTATATTGAAGGGCCTGTTGTACCCCTTTGAGTTCAACCTCGATTCTATCATACATCTCCTCCTGTTTGGCTTCATGTTTTTGCAAGATATCTTGCAAGGCATCTGCTACAGCTGTGATGATGAAGTCTAAGTCATCCACAGTGAGCACAATCTGCATCTTAGTCAAGGTGTTTCTAGATTTCTTTCAGGAAGTGGTTTTCATGGGAGAAACCTTCCTTTTATTCAAGGGATCAACCTCATCAATAGGGTCCCCAGGCAGTGTTACTTCTCCTTGCTTCTACTGGTCTTATTTTCCATTTGTCTCTTCTACTTCGTCATCGCCCCCTTGTCCACGTGATACTGAAGCAGTTCCTTCTGATGCATTGCTCAAGTTTTGGACCTCTTCAGTCTTCTTCCTTCTGCTGGGTCCAAGACGATCCTTTCCTTCATGAGTGGTCTTAGGGTTGTCGATTAGTTCATGGTCTGACATTTCTGTGGGGTCTGCAGGATGAGGAGTTATGTAGGCCAGTCCTTGGTGATCTCTTCAATGTCCTCCTATGTGATCTTGTAGTACAATTGAAGCTCTTGTTTGAGCTCATCTGCACGCATGGTGATATAAATGAAGTGTTGATATGTGCGGTAATTCATGAGGGATCAGAACCAATGCAGGGTGTTCAGTGTCATGCGAGGGACAACTTCGATATCCCTCTCCAGTTGGAGATAATAGGTATGAAAGACCTCATTTGACTGCCATTGTTTTCCCATATCGCTCGAGTACCAAAGCGTGGTGAACTTCGCAGTGAGCAGCTCAAATAGCTCAATGTCCGGGAAGGTCACACCTTCCGGCATCTACCAAGAAGTAAACACTATGAGGATCAGGAGCCAACTAAAGTGGAACTCATAGCCCTGATCTTGAGCTTCATGGCAATCCAATTCGAGATGGTTAACTAGGTACTTTACCAAGTTCATCTGTAGGCCTTCCATGCATTTCCCAGTGAGGTCGAAGACAAATCCTGTGACCTGCGTGGGTCTATTCTTTCTTACTATCTTCCCTGCAATTAATTGGCATGCTAGGCACACTACACCATTTTGGATGTAGGCTACCTTGTAGCCTCACGTTCCCTTTTCTACATCATTGTAAGTGTCCTTAATTCTTTGTGTCAAGGCGCGGTCGAAAGCCTTCCCTGGGTAGAAGTCTTGCGGGTCGGGTCCTTGCATGCTCAATCTGTTGATCCTATGGATTAGCATTGGATCGACTGTAATGCATCTATCTATCCATAGGTAGCCACCATGGTAGCATGATAGAAGAATATTAACACAGGCTTTAACCTCCTGGTGCCTTCCAAAGTGTGGGATCTTCATCACATTCAAGAGGGTGGACTGCATGAGGTTCATAGTCCATGGGTGGGGAATTATTTCCGAGTTCTTTCCCTTCATCCTAGTCAGGTACGTGTAAGGAGAAATCATGTTGTAATTATTGCAGTCTCCTGGGTTGAATTCGTTGAACTTCAACGTCATGATATTATCTTGATGTGTTCTGACTGCATGTATCCCCTTCAGGAGGTATGCAGTAACCATGGTGTAATCAAATTCCCTCGGGACACTGTCACGACTCACCGCGCCCGCTGAAGGCGGGATGTAGTCGGGTAATATGGTCAGGATTAACTTCGCATTTGCTAGATCATCTTTGTGCTTGGTTATCTTCTCTTTTGTCGGTCGATATGGTTCAGATCCATGAGCAGTCGATGGAGAGGTTTTCACTACTCACGTCGATGAATCTTTAACTTCTATGGAAATCACTTTCTCGGCCATCATTTCAATTAAAACTTCCTCAAATGAATTCTCCACAGCACTGAGCTCGTCCGACATGCACGCTCTCGATAGGAAAACTCAGGTGGATGGATGAGTGGTCAAAGCAATAGAATCGGTGTCGATCTTACTAAGAACAACGCGGTAGCAATGGGTTCTCTTGTTAGCTTTGATACAATTCGCAAAAGTGTTCTCGATGCAACAATCTACGGACTAAGTATACACGATGTAACATATCTCTCCAACGGATAAGAAGTTTTCCATCAATGCAGTTATGTCCGTTGTGGCGCGGTCCCAACGATTCAATGGTGAGATTTCTGGTCATAATTGTTGTTCTAACCATCTAGAACATTGGTTCAACAGTTATAATGCGTCCAACGGTCATATCACTTCACCATGGAGAAGTGCCATGGGGCGTTGTTCTGATATCCCGACAAAGTTCCAATTTTTCAAATCTTCCTTCCGTGAAGTTCCCTCTAGGCCCTTCTGTAACTTTTCGACCTTTACTCTCTTCTTATTGATTTTTCTAGACTTTTTCTTGGTGATCTTTGTCTCGGTATTCCTCTTTCCATTCTGATTCCTTTCTTCTTTTAGCATAGTAGCTTCGCACTATTGAGATTCTTTGATAGGATTAGAGAGTAATATTGCTTCTCTATCTGGGGTGAGTGCTCTACTCGTCTGTGAATATTCTTGTGTTCTTTCATCTTCGTGATCCAAGTTTCTGATTCTAAGTAGCTTCGACCTATCCTCCTGTTATGCAATCAAGTGTGTTATCCTCATAGTCATGAAATCTTCTAATTCCTACTTTTTTTTGTTTTAGGGACTCCTCTTCTTATCTTCTGGTCTGATCTTTCTCGATCTAGGTTTTTCTTAATAACATAGTAAATGGAGCGATGTTCTCAATGAATCTAACAACCTCAAAATCTTCCTCTATTGAAGCTCCATGAGAACTCATAGATAGTTGGGTGAGTCTTCCACATAGGGCTATAAATTTCCCCTGAATAATCCTATTCCTCCTAATGAAGGAATCGTATAAGGATTTCTTAAAGCTTCCCAAGTACTTTCTGTCATGATATTTACCTGTGTTTCCTCCTCCATGACACAATCTATGTTGAAGTCTCCTATTCTTGCTTCTATGCATTCTTTTTCTTTGAAGATCTCTGATAATTTGATATCTCTATGATCATTTAGGGTTTATTTCATTTGCAGTAGTACATTCTCTAATTCTATCTGGGGTACTTTGTTAAGAACCAAATATCAATATAGCATAGAAAAACCTCAGAAAAAGTACTCAATGCATTGAAAAAGAGATAATTTCAAATAATAAGCCTCTTCGAGGGGGCAACCTCCTTTTATCCCACTTAAATGTTCAAGTACAAGATGATTCAAAATGAAAATGTATCCTTGGTATATATAGGAGACTAGGAGGTATAATTACAACTAATGGCCTAAAGGCGACATAAATAAATTAACATTACTAATATAATATGCCCCAATTAAGGGGTAATGAGTCAATATTAGGGCTTAACATGCCCCTCCCCTTGAGACAATTGTTGTTCACAACGCTTGAGTAACTATGTATGCTTCTATATAAAAGACTCATCTTCCCAAGTGGAATCTTCAACCGGTAGTTTCCTCCATTTAATGAGATACTCTGAAATGGATCTATTCCTCAACTAGCGAATTATTGTGTCAATGATGGATTCAGGCTCCAATATGATTTTTCCTTCCTCGTCAAGTTCTGGAAATATAGTTTGAACTAGGATCTTGTCACCTATAACCTTCTTAAAGAATGAAACATGGAAAACTGGGTGTACTCGTGAAGATGTGGCAACTCCAATTTGTATGCCATAGTACCAATCTTTTGAAACACCTTATAAGGGCCATAGTACTTTGGTGATAATTTATTATCCTTCTTGGCTTGCTTGAGGGACATGTGTTTGTATGGTTGTAGTCTTAAAAACACCCAATCCCCTACTTCAAAACTTCTTTCACTACGATGTTGATCTACTTGTTGTTTCATGTGATTCTGTGCCATGGTCAGGTTGTCCGTTAAGATTTGGAGAACTTTTTGTTGATTCTCAATGTGATCTTCCACTACTTGAAACTTAGATTTTTATTTTAGAGAAGAAGTGATGGAAGGAGGGTGGTATCCATAAAGTGCCATAAATGGTGTCATTTTTGTTGCAGTATGAAAGGAAGTGTTATACCACCATTCTGCCAAGGGTAACCATT
>ML814612.1:66160-76774 GCA_009831015.1 Picea engelmannii
ATTCAGGATGAAGCTTCCAACAGTGGTCTTCATCATGGCCATCCTTTGAACAATGTTTACATGTGAACTTTTCTCCTTCCTTCTTCACAACAGCATTCTTCCTTCCATTGCCTTTGAATTTCTTCTTCCCTTTGTCTCCCTGGCTGTATGTCTTCTTGAAACCCTCATGAGTGTCATTCCTTCCCCTTGCGTCCAAATGAGTAGCCTGTACACAAACCTCATCTAGATTTGTAGGATTAAACATAAATATAGTATTCCTCAAATAACTATGCAAAGCACCAATATATTTGAGCAATGTTTCTTGTGAAGACAAATCAACTCCCAAAACCAAAGCTCTTCTCCTAAATTCCTGAGTAAAAATTTGTACATTCTGTCCTTTTTCTTGTCTAAAATTCTTCCATTCCATGGTTTCCTTTTGATTATAAGCCAATGGATAAAATTGTTTTTTAATTGCTATAATGAAATCATTCCAAGAAAGCAAAATTTTTCCATTCTTTTTCATTTCCTCCTGTGTCTTAGATTCCCACCAAATAAGTGTTGAACCATCTAATATTAATGAAGCTAACTGAATTTTGGTTTCATCATCTTGAATCCTTTGTATTCTAGAATAGACTTCAATTTGACGTATCCAGTTATCTAACTTTTCAGCGATAACTTCTCCATTATAAATAGGCAACTCAAATTTTATATCAAGCTTTAATGAAGGAATTTGCGAAGGAGTTTTACCATGCCCATTCGGAAGATGTTTCAAACTGGTAGAAGAAGATGATGGAGGAGAGGGTGGTGGAGAATCACCATTCCCTCCATCTCTGTTTGGAGTCTTGTCACCACCGCCTCCCTTATGCATTGAAGGGTTGGAGCCTTCACCCTGCGACATTATGTTCTGTTCCATCATGACCTTCATCATATCTCTCAACTGTATGATAGTCTGCCTGAGGTCTTCCTCTTCAGCCGGAACACGTTCATGATCTTCTGCATGAGCCATGCTTGGTGAATGTCTCTCTGAAACTTGCGGTGAATGAATATGCTTCCTCCTTGTCGGATAAGAACTTGGCTCCACAAGTTTACCTTATCCTCTTGTGAGTTTCAACCTTGTGAGCATCAGAAACAAAACTTTCAAACAATCAAGTCTTCAAAACCAGTGCTCTGATCCCAACTTGATCTAAAAATGAAGAAGACTTGAAAAACTTGAAAACTTATTGCAAGTGAATGTTATGTGTTTAAAGCAAAAGGATCAATTTGCAACACATAAAATAAAGGATTACTTATGCAAATTATACATAGACAGCAGAAAAATCATTGAACATAAACACATATGCACAGCAATTGATAAAGGAGTTCACCCCTCTTCTGGGCTACATCTCCTGGTCCAGCTTCCAATGGATCTTTATTATTAATTTCTCAAAAAGTGCTCAAAAAAATGTCTTACAATGATCAAACTGACAAACCGACTGCTCCAATGGCTTCTCAGCGTCCCAAAACCCCTGTCTGGGCTCTTTCGGCACCTCAATCGGTCAAAAAATGAAGAAGTTAGGCCTCCTGGAAGTCTCCTTCTTCAAGCTTGTTGTCTATGGTTCTACAATTTGCACCCTCCTTGAATGAACCTGGCTCACATGCTTTTTTAAGCGCAAAAACCCAACACCAGGTGAAACTGCACCAACAGTGCAAACCGTAGGACAGTTAAGGGTGCGCCAGCCCCTAACCGCCTCGACACCTGGGTGTATGAGAGCATATGACCTCGCTCTTATCAAAAGGTGGTTAACGTCGTTTTAAAACCGTGTAACTTCCGCTCCAGGTCTCGGGCACATGGCGCAACACATATAAACCGTGGGCTATGGGTTATAAGCCCCGCATGCCAACCGTTACCATGTGCACCATATAATATATGGTGGTCATATGTAATGAGACCACGGGTCGGGGCTAAACCTCGGCCCGACCCCCTTTTCCATTTAAACAACAAGTGACTTTAAATATATGCGTGTTGACATAATAATCAAGGAACAAACGTCGAAATATTGGTTAGCGGAGGTTCGTTGGTACGTTGTATAGTGGGGGAGGTCTGGGGGTCAAACCCGGTGGACTCCCCATACCATTTTACATATAACTATATAAACCAGTCAACGAGTGACATGTGGTGCCAATGGATTGGGCCACGTTTCCTCACATCATTGGCCACCAATGACACATGTCATCTCCTTATTCGAAAACCATCAACCAATGAATGTGTGCCATGACATAATCATACGGTTTGTACGGCCCTGCCACGTCAGACCGTACGGACTGTACGGATAGGTACAGTCAGCATAAAAATATTTGCATGTTTGCCTTGACAAACAGATCGCGATATCTTCTCCATACAGAGTCCATTTGACAAAGTAAATATACCGTCGAAATCAGGAAGACAAGACGGATGCAATGGCACTATTTTCGTCGCATTCCGAGCACTTTGAAAATTAAGCAAAATTTGATCCCCTGATCACTTTTGGCAACACCTGCGAAGCATATGAAGTCTCACCCGAGGTAGAGGTATGGGTGGTTGCAAGACTCTAGTGTCTGCAACCTTAGCTGGGACACAAATCTATGATTGTAACACTTTAACATATCACTTAGCAGTTACAGTTCGTTAATATTCATTCTTAGTTTACAGCGCAACTAAACCCTAACACCAGATCACGCAGTATTTATACAGATCCAATAGATTCAAGTAATAAGCATACAAACATAGATCATATATAACAGTTATTCACATTATTCAACACTAAGCTACCATATTATATCCTTCTAAGCATACATCAGTGCACTAAGCATTCAATCACATAGACAAGAGAACAACCATAAAGCACATAACAATCACAATGCAGGATATATGTGGTTCACCCCCACCTTGGGGCTACGTCCACCAACTCTTCTTCTTTATTTATTTATGTCAATATTGTACATGCACATAGCGATGATATCTTACTCCGTGGAGGACAGGAGATTTGCGCACCTCGCTAGATCTTCCTTCCTTGTATTACAGCACAAAGCCTTCCACAGTCTCTTACAATCACTTTCACTTAGCTCTACAAGTCTCACATAGTATGCACAAAGCAATTACAATTACCACTTGCACTTAGCATCACATACTTGTCCCTCCTTCGATCACATAGATCGAATTCTAACACTTGGCACACTCGTCTCTTCTTACATCACCTAGCTATCTATTTATACATTGAAAAATGGGCCTAAACATGGGTAAACCCATGGGCTGACATCCCCATTCCTGTTACATAAGCCCAAAACCAAAAAAGACCTAAAAAGGGGTCAAGATCCCACAATATCTACTTTGAATTTCACTACGTCTTCGACAACCTGTCAAAGTCCCAAAAGTAGGTCAAACATGACCAAGGATCCTCAAAACTGGGTCAAGGGCCAACAACCTGGGTAAAGGGATTCCTAACCAGGCTAATGGATCTTAGACAACATGAAAGGCTCTGTCACAAGTGCCAAATCAAACTAATAGCCTACAGTCCCTCATTCCCCACATGCTTGTCCCACCCCAGGAAGTGTGCCCCTTCTCTGCTCAACAGTCCTTTAGCTGCCCCACTTCCTTTCCGGGCTTCAGAAATATGCCAGCCAAGAAGTCTCTAAGCCCTGTAGTTGTAATTTAGCACCTTCAAGAAAAAAATTCCCAACAATTCTCTCACCCAGAGAGAAACTTCTCATGGGCCTTAAAACCCACCTCTTCAATATCCCACGGGCCTAAAAACCCGCTTCTTCAGTCTAGCTCCCAAGTTAACCAACTACACAAACCGTTATGGTTATGGATACAATTTTAGGTACAGTGACAGGAAGGCATGAAGAATCACTAACTGCGTGAGTGAAATGGTCATGGAATCATGGCTGAATGATGGAAGGAATGATGGGAAATGAACTAAGTCCAAATTATATGTATGCATGTCCCCAACTTGACACTTGTCATGTTGGGAGCTACTTTGGCCCACTTGTCCCCATCTTTATAACTTAGGATAAAATAATTATCCATACTTTATACTTTAAGAAATATTAATATAATATTCCTTTTTGGCTTAATCTCCCTAGTTAAGCCCCGTTTCCTTAACTTTTAGCCCCTCCCTTTCCTAACTAGTGGAGTTTAGTCCCCCATCTCTTTTATCGTGGTCGGTATGTGCGCAGCAATGTATTTTATATTAATGATGAGATATATACAAAAATAGGTGCAATGGCCTTTAACATCTAGGCTCTCCAACCTAATCATCACAAAACGACTCACCAGCCTATATAATATAGCATATACACAAAGGCTCGTTGGCCTCAATATCACGCACACTTAAGATGTTGCATGCGGTATCCTGGAATGTGCACACTTCATCATTTCACTACGCAGTACATGCGCACACTATGCCATGAAAGGTGCATACAAAAATGATATCAAATAGCTCACCATCTTAAGTACATTTTCATTTTACATTTACAATTGGGTTCGGCCTAGGGATATTACAAATTTCATGGGGTACATTGTCACTTTATGTGGCCTCTCTATTAGCAGTTTTTTCAACCCTTCCATGATCTCCCCTTTTAAGCCATCCATCTTAGTTTACATCATCACTTCTAGCTTAGCATCATTTGAATCCATCATCCTTTGTAGTTCATCTTTTTTTACTACCTTATTTTGTAAATCATCTATGTCCTTGCACATTTCTTCACCTTCATCAAGAGTCCAAGAAGGATTGTCTAAGGGATTATTTGGTGTAGAATTTCCCTTTTTTGGTGGCATGTTGGCTAAGTATCACCGAAAGGTAGGAATTCCTAATGGGCTTAGGCAAAGGTACTCATAGAAAAGGGAGTGTCAGGCTATATCTCTCTCATATATGTGTGGGGTCCAACAATAGTACTCACCCCAATATCTCCGGGTACTAACTAAGGAGGATTGACCATGCCCTTAGTCATACTATCTGACTACCGAGGTACTAGAGAGTGATCTCCCTGAGTGTTGTTCTCAGTGTACTATAGCAACAAGACAACCAAACGGTTTACTCGGTTGGTCTTAGGATTATAGGGGATCTCCTGATATACGTTAGGTATGTGGGAGCTCAAATACGTAGTAGTGTTGTCTAATGGGAAACTATTTGAAATGGGCCTTCTTATATACTCTAGGTATGTGGAAGGACTATAGTGTCCCCGGGTTGTAGCACTGACAAGTAACGACAACTCCTACATTTAGAGACGTCGGAATATGTATGTACCTAAAAATCCATAAGATTCTCCCAATTTTATGTGATACTCCTTTTATCCTACTTTATTCCACTTTTTGAATCACCCCAATTGGATCTTCTAGTCAAAAGATATGCAAATTTGCAAAAAAAAAAAACAGACCTTTTAAAACCCTGATTTGGAGATTGTTCTGCTAGCTGACCTTTCTTCTATTGTAGCTCTGCAATTTCATCCCTTCTAAGTCTAAAATTTCGGCCTAAGGTAGCCTGATGTGTCTTCTTTCCAACCCCACAGGTTAGATCAAGATTTGATTCTCCAAGAGAATTTTATGATAACTTTCCCAAGATGTGCTGATTTTTTCCCTTTCAGGAGAGAGAACTTATACAGCATACCACGTGTCACTGTCTTCACTTCATAACTTGAAATTTGCATCAGTAAGAATTTGATCCATACCCTAACCAATGGAATATGTCTCACTCAATTTGGAGGTCGGTAGCTTTAGATATAATAGTTTTCCCAAGAACACATGTTTTAGAATGAAATATGGACCAACCAAAAACCCTAATTTCCTCCTTCGTACTATAAAAATTTCAGAATCTCAAAACCAAACCGAAAAAAAATTGGAAGTGAAAATGCCAAGAAGACTTATTTCAAACTAGTTTTAGGACTAGTCAAAAACCTTAACTTGAATAGAATGTATCTCCAAAAATGTAACGAACCAGGATCTGAAATTTGGACCCAAGTTAGCTCTATAGATCTCCTCTACACCATAGAAATTCCATATCCTGAAACCTTACAGAAAAAAAATTGTATCGAAAATTCCAAGAAGGCTTATTTTGAAGAATCCAGTCCCAAGGATTGTCTAGCTCTAATACCAAATGTTAAGAACAAAATATAAAAATAACACACAAACCTCAGAATAAGTACTCAACACCTTGGCAAAGAGAGAAATTCATATAATAAGCCTCTTCGAGGGGGGAAGCTCCTTATACATCATATGAATTCACAAATACAATATGATTCCAAATGAAAAGGTCTCCTTGGTATATGTAGGAGACTAGGAGATACAGTTACAACTAATGGACCCAAGCCAACATAAATAAAATAACAATAATAATGTAATATGCCCCAATTAATGGGTAATGTGACACGATTTAGGGCTTAACATCACATGTAATGTATCGCTGGGTAAAATATGCTACATATTTCCAAGGAAAGGGGAGAGAGGTTTTTTCGATGCCCTTACCCTTGTTTCTAACCTGTTCTTCACCTCTCAAAAAAATTGTCCTAGCTACCGGGATGAATGCCTTCTTGATGAACCAAATTACCCCAGTGCTTGGTAGCCCTATTTCTTGTGCAACTATTTCCTCTGCAATTGTTTCCTCTGTGTCATCAATGTGAAATCTGTGGACCAATGAACTTGTTCTGTCTAAGTTCTAGGCAAACTCTAGGGAAACATCATTGTCAAATCCTTGCAATATCTCAAAGAAAGTCACCCACCCTGCATTTTCAAAAAGTTGGTAGGCCTTCGGGTATACGCATAGTAATCCAACCAATTCAGGCTCATGACGAAAAATCGAGCCCCCCATTCTAGATATTCAAGTGATGCAGAGTGGATTGGTACAGGGTGAGTTATAGTTTTGGAAATGCAGTTGAACGTTGGGAATAGATTTTGAAATTAGGGAAATAGGGGATATGACGATTTACATGTATTTGGTAATGATGTGGTATAATGGGAGTGTTATGTTATTTATGGCAGGTCATTGTAGAATCATGTGTCTCATAATGACATGCCCCCCCCCAACTAAAGGTGAAATTCATCCTTGAATGACATCGTAGAGTTCGACAGTACAAGTGTAATGACACGTTGAACTTTAAAATCATGTGAGCACGTAGAAAAAATACATACATGTGGGGGCACTTTCTGTACGTCCCAAGACAACAATTCAGTGTAAATAGTGGCCACTCATGGAGAATGACAGGTTTTACATTGTGAGCACTTTTTCTGAGGTACAAATATAGCGACATCGTACATGATTTCTAGTGTAAGATACAAGAGTTGTATCAGAATGTCACATCATTGAGCCTATGAAAATAAATGGAAAAGTAGTGATAATGAAGCTGAGTCATGGAAATGAAATAGGTGTCAACATGTAATAATTATGGTGTGTGGAGATATAAGAAAGACAAGTGTTGTCGCAAGACGATTTGTAGAAATTAACAACGAGTTGCAGTGGTAGTGGCTAGGTGCGGCGAGTTGTCATGAGTTGCAATGAGTTACAACAAGTTGCAGAGAGTTGCAACAAGAGGTAGTGAGTTGTGGCAAGAGGCAGTGAATTGCAACAAGAATAAGTGGGTTGCAATGAGTTATACCAAGGCATATGTCCATCGCAGAATGTGTTGCAGTGAGTTGAAGTGAGTTGCAACAAGGTGGATGTCAGTTGTAGGATGAGTTGCAACGAGTTGCAACAAGGTGGATGCCAGTTGAAGGATGAGTTGCAGCGAGTTGCAGAAATAGGATGTCCATCGCATGATGAGTTGCAGCGAGTTGTATAAAGTTTCAATGAGTTGCAACAAGGTGCAACGAGTTGTAGCAAGAGGTAGCAAGTTGCAACAAGGAAGATGATGCAAGTTGCAACAAAATAGGTGGATTGAAATTAACTTCACTCAAGTGCCTTGAACTGTTATCACCATATTACAACAATAGCATCCTGCAAATAACTTGGTGCATTAGAGAAAAAATCTTCTTTATTATTATTATTATTATTATTATTTATTTTTTATTTTTTATTTTGATGGTGTTGTAAAATGGTGTTCAGCTCCAATGATTTTTAACCCCGGATCTGAGATAACATGATAAACAAATTATTCTTTATAAATTGGTTGATGATACAATCAAAGTCAATGGCCGTTGGAAAGTAAATATATTTGTGATCCATATATGGTTATGAGTCTAACAGACCCGTTATCAAAAACAATATCCACTTCATAAGGGCCTAACCATCTAGTGCACAACTTCCCCTTGAAATCTTTAAACTTGGAATCATATAATAATGCCCAATCGCCCTTTCAGAATTCCTTCTTCTTAATAGTTTTATCATGCCACTTGGCTTGTTGTTGCAGGACTAAGTCAATATGATGTATGGTAGCCAAGTGCATTTCATCTAATTCATTGAGTTGATCTAAATGTTGTTTCTGAGTTGTAGTTAGATCCAAATTTACTCCTAAGTTGTTCTTAATGTTTTGATCTCGAATTCAATGGGAAACATGAGACTTTTACCATAAACAAGTTCAAATGGAGAAAATCCTATGGTGTTTCACCATGTCATTCTGTAATCCCAGAGGGATTCAGATAATCGTTCATCCCAATCACGACGATGACTAGCCACGGTTTTCGTGAGTATTCCTTCAATGAATTTATTTGTGCTTTCCACTTGACCATTTTCTTATGGATGGTAGCGTGAGGTAACCCTGTGGAGAATATTGTACTTCTTGGCAAGTTCTATGATTAACTGGGAAGTAAATTGGGGTCCTCCATCTATTACTATCTCTTCAACCATTCCAAAATGAACAAAAAATTTGGAACAACTTTTTTTGTGGCTTTGGTTAGTGCCTTGGCCTCTACCCATTTGGTGACATAGTCTGTGCATACCAATATGTTTGATTTCTAATGGGGGATTGATAGCTCCCACAAAGTCGAGATCCCACTTCTCAAAGAGTTAAATCACCAATTGGGTTTTCAATGACATTTCATCTGATCGAGTGGGTTGGCCCATTCTTTGGCATGTATCACATGCTTGTACATACGTTTTGGCATCCTGGAACGAGGTAGGCCAATAATAACCCATGAAAAGTGCTTTATGCCCTATTCTTTTATCAGCAGGCAGGATTTCAATATGTCATGAATCTCATCTTCTATGATACATCACCGAATCTCAATATCAGGACCTTTGTAAAAGAGACAACCATCTATCCAAAAAAATCGGGCACTTTGCTGAATAATTTTCCATCGCTCTCTGGGAGAAAGGTGGTGTGGAAATTTTCCTACAACAAGATAATTAGCAATATCTGCATACCACTTTGAGTGAGTAGATACTGCGAATAGGTGTTCATCAAGAAAAGATTCATCAACATGGGTAGCATCAACATTATTGTTAATCCTAGAGAGGAAATATGCTACAACATTGTCTCTTTCGGGTTTTTCCAAAATAGTGATGTCAAATTCTTGCAGTAACAATAAACAACTAGAAACTCGAGCATTTGTAATAGATATGTTAATCAAATATTTAATGGTTGAATTATATGTATGGAAAAATACCTAATAACCTATGATATAGTGCCAAAATTTGTTGATAGCATGTATAAAAAAAATGAATTATTTTTGTTAAGCCCTAATATTGGCTCATTACCCCTTAATTGGCGCATATTAGATTAGCAATGTTATTTTATTTATGTTGGCCTTAGGCCATTAGTTGTAATTTAGATTAGTAATGTTATTTTATTTATGTCGGCTTTAGGCCATTAGTTGTAATTATACCTCCTAGTCTCCTATATATACCAAGGAGACATTTTCATTTTGAATCATCTTGTACTTGAACATTTAAGTGGGGTAAAAGGAGGTTGCCCCCTCGAAGAGGCTTGTTATCTGAAATTATCTCTTTTTCAAGGCATTGAGTACTTTTTATTAGGTTTTTCTATGCTATATTGATATTTGGTTCCTAACATATGGTATCAGAGCTCAAGGTCTTGGGGTTTCGCTGCTACATCTGAGACACCGTGGAATTTTCACTATAACTCTCTTTCTACAATGTTTCAGAAGGAATGGCTTGAAGGATATTTAGAAGACGGATCAAGGTACGTTGGGTTCAAAATTCAACTCCTGAGGCCTTATACTTTCGGAGATACAACCTGTACAAGATAGGGTTCTTGAATCATCCTGAAATGAGTCACTGTGGAATTTTCGCTATAAAAACATTTCTGTAACGTTTCATACCCTGAAATCTGGAGGAAATTTACAGAAATTATTAATATATCTGTGGTAAAATTTTCAGCTTCTGGGTCATCTTAAATTTGTAGATACACCCTTTGCAAGATAGGGTATTGGACTAGTCCTACTGACTAGTCTCAAGAAGGTGTTCCAGGTAAAACAATCATAACTTCTTCCTATAGTATCCAAATTGAGGGGGACTAGTTGCATTGGATTGTGGACAGTCTGTAGTATTTTGGGTGTGAGTTTCATAATTTTATATCAATTATTTTTTGCGGAGCATGCTATACAAGTGAGACCTCCTGGAAAGGCCAAAAATCGACAAGTTGTGGGGAAGTTACCATAAATTCCACTTGGCACATCCAATTTTGATCAGACCTGTGGCATTGCAGAGAAGAAATATCAGAGAACTACAT
>ML814612.1:127081-140502 GCA_009831015.1 Picea engelmannii
ATAAAAAAAAATAAACAAAACATGAAAACTTAAAAAAAAAAAAAATGTCAAGCAACTCGCGCCCATTCAGGACTGTAGATTTTAACCTTGTACAATTATTTACTGCAAATAGATATTCAGTAAAATAACAAAAAAGATACAATGGAAAATACACACATTACACATAGATTTTTCCCTTGGAAACCCAAACCGGAAAAACCAACATATTCTATATTCATTCATAGTGATACATTGTTTATAATATAATACACACATAGGATCCAATGGCATCCAAAACCCTAACCCAATGACCTGGATTAGTCAACAACACTAATTCCTTAACTGGAAATAGAAAACCATCGACAAAAAACCATGTGTCGAAAAACCGCCCAACAATGGACATGAAAATCGAGGCAAAAATGTGACACGTTTCCCGAGGAATTTTTTTTTTCTCTGGGGCATTGCCCCCAAACCCTCACATAGTGGGGTGTTTCCCCTAAACCCCCATGCAGTGGGGCTATATCCCCCCATGCAAAGAATATAACACATACCCAACATTCTCCCACTTGTTTTTTTCTTTGCATACAAGGGGGTTAAAGGGTTACATAGTCAAGAATCTAGGGCAACAATGCCCATGGATCCTCTACACCAAGAGAAATTCTCAGTGCTCACAGATTTTGTTAATGAATCTACAACATTCTTCAAAGTGTCCAGCTTCATCAACAACATTTTATTTTCTTCAGCCATGTCTCTCACAAATTGATCTTGAATATTAATATTCTTTTTCTTTGAATGATAAGTCGGGTTCTTTACCAAAAAAATTGCACTCTGACTGTCACAATCTATCCTTACAACTCATTGTACCAACCCAATACTTTAACACAATATTTGTAACCATAATGCTTCCTTACTTGCATGGGTGGCTTCCATGTATTTGGCTTCTGTAGCTGAAAGTGCCACTACAACCTGTCTTTTGCTCATCCAACTAATTGCTCCTCCAAACAGGTTAAACATATACCCACTTGTAGATCTCCTGCGATCCTAATATCCAGCCCAGTCCACATTCACAAAGCCATGTATGTCCAACACTCTGTCCAATCCTGGTCTTCCTTGGTAGCACAATCCATAGCTATAAATTCCACACAAATATTAACTGAAAACCCTTTTTACTATTGTCCAATGCTCCTTCCCTAGTTTTGACATATATCTGCTCAAAACTCCCACTGCATGTGCAATGTATGGTCTAGTATAGACCATCGCATGCATCAAACTTACAACTGCAATCACATATGGAACACGAGACATGCCCTCCTCCTCTTCCCATGTCTTGAGACACTAATCCACATATAACTTTACACCAACAAAAATAGGGACCTTGACCGGTTTACATTCCTGCATATTAAACCTCTGCAATATTGTCTCGACATATCTTCTCTTATTTAACTAGAGTTTCATCTTTCTCTAATCTCTTTTAATTTCCATGCCCAAAATGAAATTTGCAGCACTGAGATCCTTCATGTCAAATTTAGAGGAAAATTGAGTTTTCACATCCTCAATAATCTCCTTGTTGTTTCCTATCAACAACATGTCATCCACATACAAGACCGAATAAATCAAATGATCACCAATTAATTTAAAATACACACAATGATTCTCTTTGCTTCTTGTGAAGCCAAGTCCCAGCATTTAAGTATCAAATTTTTTATACCACATCCTTGGTGATTGTTTTAAACCATACAGGGACTTTTTCAGCTTGCATACCAGCTCCTTCTTTCCCTTCACAACAAGGCCTTCTAGCTGCTTCATATATATTTCTTCTTGTAGATCCCAATGTAGGAATGTTGTCTTCACATCCATCTGTTCTACTTCAAAATCAAATGCAGCAACAATAGATAACATAAATATTATAGAAGTTAACTTGGCAACAAGAGAAAAAATCTCACCAAAATCAATTCCCTCAGCCTGGGAATAACCCTTTGCTACTAACCGATCTTTGTATTTCTCCACTTTTCCATCTACGTTCAGCTTATTTTTAAATACCCATTTGTTTCCAATGGGATTTATTCTAGTCGACAACTCCACTAGATCCCAAGCTTCATTCTTATCCAAGGCTGCCATTTCTTCATCCATGGCCTTTTTCCAGAATTTTCCATCCTCTGAATCCATTGCCTCCCTAACAGTTCTAGGATCATCATCAGTAATAAACAAAGCAAAATTTGAACGAAAATCAAATGAACTATACCTTTCTGGTAGCCTTATTTCTTGAACCGGTCTCTTTAATACTAGAATATGAGGATATTCTTCTTCTGATTCATGTTCTTCTGTAGAGTCCGATTCATCAATTTTTAAATCAAACTCTATTTTCTCTGGTTCTTCCTTACTTGGTAGGACTTCCTATTTAACAAAATCCTTCATTTATATAAATACTACATCTCGGCTATACACAACCTTCTTAGTTTCTAGGTTCCAAATCTTATAACCTTTGATACCATCTTTATACCCAATAAATATACACTTTTCAGCCTTCTTATCTATCTTACTCATGTTTTCCTTTGGAACATGAACATAGGCCTCACAACCAAATACCTTGATATGTATGAGAGAAGGTTTCTTACCATTCCATACCTCTTTTGGAGTCTTGTCATCACCTAGGAAAACATTACCTCCATCATACCTTTCATATTCACATAACTACTCCATCTGAGGAGTCATATGAATTGATGCACTTGATTCAACCAACCATGCCTCATGATCTGCATGTGTTCTTGAAGAAGCCAACTACACATCCCCTCTTTCTTTCTTGGAGATCTTTTCTTCTATAGAAGGAGATTCTTCAGATCCCTTCTTTTTCTCAACTTTGGATCTACATTGATTCTTGTAGTTCCCTTCTTTTCCACATCTCTAACATACCTTTACAAACTTTCCACGAGATCTTCCCTTAGACTTAGATCTCCCACTTGAGGACTTAGATATATTTCTTTCCTGGGAGCGTCCTATTGCAAATAATGCATATGTTCTCTGTCCTTCCATGTTCTTCCATCTCATCTCCTCCGACAACAAGGATGAGACCACTTCATCAAAATTCAAGGAAATTGTATTACTACCTATGGCCACCACCAGACTATCCCACAGGTCTGGTAAATGGCACATCAAACTAATACACTTATCTTCATCTAAAATTTTAATCTCAATAGATACTAATTGACTTACCACAGTATTGAAGGCATTCAAATGCTCTGCCACTGAGTCTCCATCTCTCATCCTCAAGTTATACAACTTATTTCTTAGGAATAGTTTATTTACTAGGGACTTAGACTGATCCAACTTCCCCAACCTATCCCATAAATCCTTGGTTTTATCTTCCTTTGACACATTCAGTAATATTGAATCTGAGAGACACAATCATATTGTGTTCTTCTCCTTCCGATCCAGTTTTTTCAAGTCATATGTTGAAGTTTCTATAGGTGTAGTAGTTGGATCCATTATGATCCACTAATCTTTGTACACCAACAAATCTTTTATATTGAGCTTCCACAACTTAAAACTTTGCCCATTAAAATTCTCGATCTCCATTTTCAAACTACTCATCATTTCTCTTCACCTAAAGAATCAATACCACAGATCTCCCATTGTAACAAGGCTTATCACAATCTCGAGCCAAACCCTTGACCACAAAGGCATCCCCCCAAATCCAACCTTGCTCTGATACCAAATGTATATTTTAACCTTGTACAATTATTTACTGCAAACAATTATTCAGTAAAAGAACAAAAAATACACAATGGAAAATACACACATTACACAATGGAAAATACACACATTACATTAGTTAAAAACCCTAATTTCTTAACCATAAATAGAAAACCATCGACAAAAAACCATGTGCCGAAAACCCCCCAACATTGGACATGAAAGTCGAGGCAACACGAAAAATGAGGGAAAATGTGACACATTTCCCAAGGAAAAAAAATTCTCGGGGGCACTTCCATTGAGCTCCCACACAGGGGGGATATCACCCCCCTGCAACTCCCTGTGCACCCGATGCAACATAGAAGACACTATAACTAGCCATGCAAAGAATATAACACATACCTAACAATGAGTAGTAGAGTAGAAAACCCACCTGCAACCATTCCACCCAAGACTAAAAAAGCAACAAAACCTCGCCCATTACAAGACTAGCACAGAAGTAAAACCACTCACACCCATTCTGACCAAGATTAGAAGAGCAACAAAACCCCACACAGAGCATAGAAAATCTCCTCGAAAACAACAGAGAGAGTCAAAGGAGGCCCTATCCAACAAATTTGGACAGTGAGAGAGGTAGAGGAGCCCTATGCATCCAAACTCAACAACAATTGTGGAGTGGATATACTCATGGGTATCATGTCGCCAAAATCAGTAATTTCATAGTTAAAAGCTCTGAAACTCTTCCTTGAGTCACATCAAATAGCTAAAACTAAGATCTAAATCATCCTGAAGAAATTCTAAATTCTATCAATGGAAAAACTAAATGTTTATATAAATCCATGTTGCCTTTTGATTTCTATCGGTGGTGCACGTAATATATCATTCCAAATGAGACTTAGTAAAATAATTCCAATTCTATTAGCATTCTATTGTATTTAGTAGATCAATAGGTGACTCCTATGTTGATTAAGGTTGGTTGTCATTGATGTCCAGCCTTGAAGAAAGTCTGGTATCGAATTCTGGTAGAACAAAGGTTTGGGTAATGGACCCAAGGTTGTTTCATGTATAATGGTAAGATTTTTAATATATTTGAAGTTAATACTATTCTATATGGATAGTACATGTCATGCCATTTTTGGTGGTATGTGGAACGTCACATAACTCCTCATGGTTTGAGAGTTATGGCCTTACGAAGTTGGAGGACCCTCATATGTTGGCTTGAAGCCCCAAAAGGTCAAAGAAGTCAAAGAGCTTACAAAGAAGAAATTATTATTTAAATGATAAAGTAAAGTGACAAAGTCAAGAAGGATTATTTAAATAATAAAGTGAAGTGACAAAATCAAAAAAGATTATTTAAATGATAAAGGGAGGTGACAAAGTCAAGGAGGAATATTTAAATGATAAAGTAATGGAGAACTTTCTAATTATGGAAAGTGGTTAACCCTAAAAATGAGGAAAATAGGTTAAGTGACCTAGAAATAGGTTAAGTGACCTAGAAATGGGTTAAGTGACCTAGAAGATGGAGAGTATAAATAAGAGGCAAGGCTCTCTCATTTTATATCACACTAGAGAATATTGAATATCTATAGGTGACTGAGGTAACCAAAGGATATCTAACCCTAATTTCATAGGGGAGGTGAAGAACAGAGGCCAAAATTCAAGGGAGGATAAATTCTTTTGATAATGCTTTCTAAGGTATGTTATTTACAGTTCATCTCACCATTTCCGCAATAAAAAAAATTCTAGAATGATTCAGACCGTGAGATTGATAGACCATTGAGGAAACATATCCAAGTATCTGTGGTAAAAAATTCATCTTGTGGGTCATTGTATTTTTTGAGTTACACTTCGTGGAAAATAGGGTTTGTGGCTAATACTGAAACTAGTCTAAAACAAGTGTTTTGGGTAAAAACGTCATAAATTCTTCATAACAAATCCAACTTTAGTAAGACAAAATGTTTTGGTTAGAGTACAGTCTGTAGTATTATGTGTAACAGTTTCAGATCGATGCAACAAAAAATTTGTGCGGGGCACGCTCTACGAGGTCGCTCTCTAGAATAAGACAAAATTCAGCAAGGTATGTCATTTTTGTTATAACTCCTTTTCTGAGAGGTTCCAAGTAGTGACACCTGGACAAATCTCATAAAACACACTAAAGAACATTGTGTATCATTTTCATATATTTATTCATTACAGGTACATAGTTATGATTATTTCAAGTTAGCGTTGTTGAATAATCCAAAACTAGTCATGTGAGACTAAATACAAGTTTGATGAAAATGCTAGTCTCTTGTTGTTAAAGTTAAGGAAGGTTTGAACATATACAACCATGTATGTGATCATATACACCAGGTCTATTACAGAGTTACAAATCATTTTGGATGATGATATTGATGAGGGATTTTGGTTGAGGTACATGTTGGGTACATGGTTGAGACAAGTAGTTGATGAGTTGGCACATACATGAGGTGTATAGTTGATGATGTTGCTACATATTGATGATGTTAGTACTGGTGTATTGTGTATGTGTATGATTTTTCATTTTTTCATTGCTTATTTACTCTGCAATTATTGGATGATAATGCTACATTGATACAACACTTGGATTATATGGTTAAAAAGGATTAAATTGCTATATTACTAATTCACCCACCCTCTCAGTAATCCAACAATTAGTATCAGAGAAGGTTCCTTTAGAAATCAATTTAACCACTGAAAGGTATATTGTGGAGAGCAACAACTTATATAAAAAAGTAATACCACAGTTAAATGGCTAGAAGTATGCATTTTTTAGAATAAGGATGAAAACATATATACAGGCACATGGATTTGAAATTTGGCAATCAATTGTAGATGGATACACAACACCAGCAGTTCCGCAAACAAATGACAAAGCAGTGAAAATCGGTTAGAATAATTCCAAAGCCAAAAATGCACTTTTGAATGGTCTTAGAGAAACGATATTCACCAAAGTTGCACATTGTAAATCCGCTAAAGAGATTTGGGACAAACTTCAAAATGTTTATGAAGGAGATTCAAAATTCAAAGAAACAAAGCTTCAAACTTACAGAGGTCAGTTTGGAAAACTTAAGATGAAGGAAGATGAGAATATTGCAGATTACTTTTTACGAGTTGATGAAACAGTAAATGCAATCATAGGATTGGGAGAAGAAATCAAAGAATATGTAATTGTTCAAAAAGTACTAAGATATCTTCCTATGAGATTTGACCCTAAGATATCATCACTAGAAGAAAGATCAGATCTGAACTCAACAAGTGTGGATGAATTACATGGAATCTTCAAAGCATATGAAATGAGAACCGAACAGGAAAATCTAGATATAAAAGACACAACCTTCAAAGCATCCAAAAGGTCAAAGCAAAAGGGAAGGAAAAAGGAAAAACATAGCAACAACAGTGATGTCTTAGAAGATGATGAAGAAGTGGCCAACTTTGTCAAAAGACTGAAAAAGGGAACCGACAATAGGTATAGAGGTAAGCTTCCTTTAATTTGTTTTAATTGTGATGGTATTAGTCATTTTGATAACAAATGTCCTTATAAGAAAAAGAGAAATGATGAAGGTTACTCAAAAGGAAAACAAACATATAAAGGCAAAAGAAACACAAAGAAAGTTTTCAAGAAAATCTTATGCACCAAAGAAGACATCTCATCATCAGATGAAGATGAAGTCAGTGACAGTGAGACAGAAAAAGTTCTATTCATGGAAGTAGAAGACTTTGATAAAGAAGACCTCGAAGAAGAATCTGAAGAATCTGAAGAAGAATATGAATAAGTCAAAGAATAAATTGAAGACGCATAAGTTGACTACCAAGAGGAATTAATGTGTTCCATAGAAGTTATCAGAAGAGAAAAGAAGAAAAAAAATAAACTACAAGCAGAACTAGACAAGAAAGAAGACACTCAAGAAATAGAACAAATGATCACAAATTTGAAGGATCAAATAGAAGAAGATAAAATAATTGAAGAAGCACTCAAAAAACAACTAGAAGAAAAAGACAAGATCATTGGAAATTTGGAAGCAGAGATTGTCACATTAAGAAAGGATCTTCAAAAGAAAAATATGCAGAACAACTCAAAAGTTTTGGATAACATTATCAGTAGTCAAAAATCTCATCATGACAAGTCCTGACTTGGATACAATTGGACAGAAAAAAGATCAAGCTCCAAAACAACAGAGCAAGAAACATATCCAAAAAGCTATGCAGAAACAATCAAGGGGGATAGGAAGATATACAATGAATATTACAGGGACACTCCTCCACTAAGAAGATTCATATTTCAGAATCAAAAATTGATAGATAGGCCTTGGGACGAAGAAGAATTTATAAGAGTACCTCCTTTCAGAAGATCTTCAACTCCCATGTATCAAATTATCTTTTTTGGTTTATGTTATGCATGCAATAATTTTGGACATAAAGCTGTGAATTGTAGAGCTAACAACAGGAACACAAACAACTTTGAAAGTCATACACAAAGGGGTTATCTAAGAAGTCCTAGTGAAACACATAGAAGAAGTTACAACATGTTTGAATCTTTGAGCATTGAAGTGGAATGTTACAAATGTAACAATTTTGGACACATGGCCAAAGATTGCAGAATGACAATCCCTCCTAGAGAACCGCAACAGAATAAAAACAGTCATAGACAAGAACCTTAGAAAAGGACATGGATAAGAAAACATGATCAGTATAGCAATGAAGAATGCACACTCGCTCTACAAGCTAAGCAGAAGAAACATGGTTGGTATGTTGACAGTGATTGTTCAAAACACATGGCAAGTGGTAGAGACAAGTTTCTTACATTACAAAAGGAAAGAGATGGATCAGTCTCCTTCGAAAATGATGATTCAACTAAAATCATTGGAAAAGGCACAGTCAAAATTGGGAACAAGAATACCAAGGCAGAAAATGTTCTACTAGTAGAAGATATGAAACATAATCTTCTAAGTGTGAGTCAAATGTGTGACCAAGGTCATAAAGTTACTTTCGATTCACAAAAATGTGAGATAAGAAAAGAAGGTTCAGAAAAATTGATTGCTACAGCTGTGAAAACTTCAAGCAACATATATGTATTAAGTGAAATTGGAAATGAAAAGTGTTGTCTAGGAAAGGAAGATGAAAGTTGGCTATGGAAAAAAATAATGGTTCACATACATTTTTATAATCTTGTCAAAGTCAGTAGAAGAGAAGCAGTCAGAGAAATGCCCCGGATCACAAAACCAACCAACACTTTATGCAAGCATTGTCAACAAGGAAAGAAAAAAAAGACTAGGTTCAAATCAAAGGAATATTCAACGACAAGACCATTGTAAATTGTGCATATTGATCTAGTTGGACCAACTAAAACAAAGGGTTTAAAAGGTGAGAAATACTTTATCTTATTAGTTGATGATTATATAAGAATGACTGCAGTTTTATTTCTCAAGAATAAGTCAGAAGCTTTTGAAAAATTCGAGATCTACAAGGAAATAGTTGAAAATGAAATGGATTCAAAAATCAAATGCTTCAGATCTGATAATGGAGGAGATTTCACTTCAAATGAATTTATGGACTACTTCAGTAGTCATGGAATAAAAAGACAATTCTTCATTACTAGGACACCTCAATAGAATGGAGTTGTTGAAAGAAAGAACAGGACAGTACAGGAAATGGCTCAAACAATGCTAATGGATTCCAAATTTACAGATATATTTTGGACATAGACAGTGCATACAAAATTTCACATTCAAAACAGAGTAATGCTCGGAAACAACACTGACAAAACTCCCTACGAGCTATGGAAAGGAAGACCGGCAAATGTGAATCACTTCAGAGTTTTTGGAAGCAAATGCTACATCAAAAGAGAAGATGGAAAAATGGAAAAGTTTGACTCTTTTGTGGAAAAAGGAGTACTTGTTGGTTACTCAAGTTCAACGAAAGCATACAAGTGTTACAATCTGAGATTGAACAAATTTGTAGAAAGAATCAATGTAACAATTGATGAAACAGGCATAACATAATCAAAGGAAGAATAAAATGAATCAATGGAACAAATTTTATAAGAAGAAGCAGAAGATGAAAAGGAAGTAGAAGAGGAAGATGAAGAGAATTCGACAGAAGCATAAGAGCAAGTTCAACAAGTGCCTCCAAATACACTTAGCAGGCGAGTACAGAAGAATCATCCTTCAAATCAGATTATCAGAAACAAAGACGCAGGAGTTGAGACTAGAAGAAGAATTTGTTCACCGGAACAAACACACCTAGCACTCACATCTACGATTGAACCAACCTATTTTGAAGAGGCCAACACAAATGAATTTTGGAACAAGGCCATGGATGAAGAATTGGATAAAATAGAGAAAAATGACACTTGGGAATTGGTTCCAAGACCAAAGGATAAGAATGTGATCGACACAAAATGGGTATACATGAATAAATTGAATGAAGATGGACAGGTTACAAGGAACAAAGCTAGATTGGTGTAAAGGATATGCACAGGTTGAAGGAGTCAACTTTCAAGAGACATTTGTTGCAGTTTCCATAATGGAAGCAATCTAATTGTTTTTAGCTTATGCATGCTCCAAAAATATTAAAGTGTATTAGATGGATGTGAAATCATCTTTTCTAAATGGGGAACTTGACAAGGAAGTCTACATTGAACAACTAGAAGGATTTCAGTTGTCAAAGAATGCAGACTATGTGTGAAAATTAAAGAACACCTTGTATGGTCTAAAACAAGCTCCTAGAGCATAGTACTCTAGACTAGATAAATATCTACAACAGGTAGGGTTCAAAAATGGAAGTGCAAACAACAACCTCTACATTAAGGTAAGTCGAGGTAATATTTTATTAATTGAAGTTTATGTTGATGATATTATTTTTGGTAGTGACGATGACATGTTAAGCCAGAAATTTGTAAAGGATATGTAGAATGAATTTGAAATGTCATTACTTGGAGAAATATCCTTCTTTCTGGGACTTCAGATACATCAAAGCAGCCAAGGAATTTGTATTTCTCAAACCAAGTATATCAGAGAAATGCTAAAGAGGTTCGGAATGGAAGATTTCAAACCAGTTATCACTCCCATGCAAACCAATTGCAAGTTAAGCAAAGATGATGATTCAAAGTCTACAGATCAGAGGCAATATAGGTCAATGATTGGCAGCCTACTATATGTGACAGCATCCAGACTAGATGTAATGCAGGCGGTTGGACATGTGGCATGATTTCAAGCAACACCAAAGGAATCACATGTATTAGAAATGAAGAGAATTTTCAGATATCTCAAAGGAACATAAGAGTTTGGATTATGGTATCCAAAGGGAAAGGATATATCTATTATTGCCTACACAGATGCAGATTGGGCAGGTTGTATTGATGACTGACAAAGCACCAATAGAATAGTGTTCTACTTGGGTGAGTGTTTAGTATCATGGATAAGCAAGAAACAATCATTGGTATGTCTATCTACAACTGAGGCAGAGTGTATTGCAACAACATGTTGTACACAGGTTATTTGGATGAAACAAACTTTGATATATATACAGGTTGAGTATGATGAGCCCATTCCAATCTATTGTGATAATACAAGTGCCATCAGTATCTCAAAGAACTCGGTGATGAACTCCAAGACGAAGCACATTCCAATCAAGTGTCACTTTCTACGGGAATAGGTTGCAAAAAAGAACATCAGAGTTGAGTATGTGGGCACAAAAGAACAAGTAGAAGACATATTTACAAAACCACTTCCACAGGAAGCCTTTGAGTATATTCGTGAGAGACTCAGAGTTATTTCTACTCCAAAATGAATGCTTTTGAATGTTTATCTTATATGTATTAGATGTACACGAGGAATTACCATAAAGATGACAGTTCAGTTAGGGGGAGCAACCTCGGATGGAAAGATACATTTTCCATTGATGACAAAGGGGGAGAGATTCATCAGATGCAGAGGATAGAGGCATGGTTTCAGGGGGAGAAATGGTCACAAAGATGCAGAGGACAAAGGCATGTTTCCAGGGGGATCATGAGTGATATGACTTTTGTATTGCATGACATAATTTCAGTATTGCATCATAGTGTTCCCATCAATTCCAAAGGGGGAGATTGTTGATTAAGGTTGGTTGTCATTGATGTCAACCATTGAAGAAAGTCTGGTAGAAAATTCTGGTAGCAAAAGGGTTTGGGTAATGGACCCAAGTTTGTTTCATGTATAACGGTATGAATTTTAATATATTTGAAGGTAATAATATTCTATATGGATAGTAAATGTCATGCCATTTCTAGTGGTATGTGGAACGTCACATAACTCCTCACGGTTTGAGAGTTATGGCCTTACGAAGTTGGAGGACCCTCATATGTTGGCTTGAAGCCCCAAAAGGTCAAAGAAGTCAAAGAGCTTACAAAGAATAAATTATTATTTAAATGATAAAGTAAAGTGACAAAGTCAAGAAGGATTATTTAAATAATAAAGTGAAGTGACAAAATCAAAGAATATTATTTAAATGATAAAGTGAGGTGACAAAGTCAAGGAGGAATATTTAAATGATAAAGTAATGGAGAAATTTTTAATTATGGAAAGTGGTTAATCCTTAAAATGAGGAAAATAGGTTAAGTGACATATAAATGGGTTAAGTGGCCTAGAAATAGGTTAAGTGACCTAGAAATGCGTTAAGTGACCTAGAAGATGGAGAGTATAAATAAGAGTCAAGGATCTCTCATTTTATATCACACTTGAGCATATTGAATATCTATAGGTGAATGAGGTAACCAAAGGATATCTAAGTTGAATTTCTTAGGGAAGGTGAAGAAAAGAGGGCCGAAATTAAAGGGAGGATAAATTATTTTGACGATGCTTTCTAAGGTATGTTATTTACAGGTCATCTCACCATTTTCGCTATAAAAAAATTTCTAGAATGATTCAGACAATGATATTGATAGGCCATTGAGGAACAATATCCAAGTATATGTGGTAAAAATTCATCTTGTGGGTCATTGTATTTTTGAGTTACACTCCGTGGAAAATAGGGTTTGTGGCTAGTCTTGAAACTAGTCTAAAACAGGTGTTTTGGGTAAAAACGTCATAAATTCTTCATAACAGATCCAATTTTAGTAAGATGAAATGTATTGTTTAGATTACAGTCTGTAGTATGTTGTGTAACATTTTCAGATTGATTCAAAAAATATTCCATGTGGGGCACTATCTATAAAGTCGCTCTCTAGAATAAGCCAGAATTCAACAAGCTATTCCATTTTTGTTATAACTCATTTTCTGAGAGGTTCCAAGTAGTGATAATAAGCCTCTTCGAGGGGGAAACCTTCTTGTGCCACATAAATGTACAATTACAAGATGATTCCAAATGAAAATGTATCATTGGTATATATAGAAGACTAGGAGGTATAATTACAACTAATAGACTAAAGCCGACATAAATAAAATAACATTACTAATGTAATATGCCCCAATTAAGGGGTAATGAGCCATTATTTAGGGCTTAAAATGCCCCTCCCTTGAGACAAGTGTTGTTTGCAACGCTTGAGTAACTCTGGATGCTTATGTATAAAAGACTCATCTTCCCAAGTGGATTCTTCAGCCGGTAGTTTCCTCCATTTAATGAGATACTCTGAAATGGATCTATTCCTCAGCTGGCGAATTCTTGTGTCAGTGATGGCTTCAGGCTCCAATATGATTTTTCCTTCCTTGTCAAGTTATGGAAATATAGTTTGAACTGGGATCTTGTCACCTATAACC
>ML814612.1:148017-170138 GCA_009831015.1 Picea engelmannii
CTCATAATCAAGTGATTTCCACCAAATGGCAGCATCACCTTGCAATTTGAGAGCTACCCAATGGTGCCAAGTATCTCCCCATACTGATTTTATTTCTTTAATGAATGATTCAATACTAGGGCCATCACATTTCCCTGTAAAATGCATCTTGCTATGAAAAAACCCCCAAAAAATAGATCAATAAGTTACGGCAAAAAATCGCGGCTTTTTTAGGAAAAACCCTGAAAAACTGTAGAATTTAAAATGCTCATAATTTTACTTACCGAACTCCGTTTCGGTTGATTTGTTTTTTGAAATTGGGTATTTTTCCGAGAGGAATTCAAATACCCAATTTGTTTTTCTAAATTCAGCTCGTAAAACCTTAGATCTGAACCTGAAGTGCGCCGCCCTCTTTTTCTTCCCTAGAAAAAAAATCTGCAAAAAGAGAAAACAAATCTTCCCTTCTTTGGCCAAGGAAAGTGCTCTGATACCAATTGTTAAGTACCTATATCAGATCTGCAAATATACTTCAAAAATAACCAAGAATAAACCATAAACCATTCACCATAACATGAACACAAGAAATAGAGAAAACCCTTGAGGTAGGGTAACACCATATATTAATCCTTATGGAAGGATAAAACTCCTCACGCAATCCTTGCTTGTACAATCACAATATTCTTCACTATGTTTCATTACATTGCTTAGACTTCTTTATATAGCTCTCTCTATCTCCTAGGAACCTTCTAGAGAGCCTTCTCACATTTATTACATCCAACTACCATAGTGGGCCTTTATTAATATAGTGGACCTAGTCCACCTTACATTGAATGACCACATTCCCATATATTAAATGACTTCCACTAATAACACATAACTACATTCCCATTGGGTACCTCCCTAGATACCCCATATTACCTCCCTAGGTATACCACATCATATCTATGGTTTATTGTATGGTTTTAATTCTTGATATGACTAATCTTGCACAACCTTGGATAAAAATAAATGTTCTCCTTGCTCTTACCAGTCATATTAATTTCATATCAACCTGGTACAGGACTGATGTACTCACAAATACACATCATCCTATTGTCCTAAACATTTAACGATTTCATTCATTATTCGAATAGGCAACCGATAATGGTTGGGGTTTAATCTTCATTATGCATAATGGTTCTTGAGCCTGCACATCCTCTGGTTTTTTGTCACTCCAAACTTAAATTATCAAACATGACAACCTCCCAAGTTCGTAGGTATCGGTCGTTTTGGTTTTCACAGACCTCTCCTTGTTATTTTTCTATTGGAAGATGAAGCTTCCCTCTCATGGTATTTACTAGGTTTGTTTGATAGCAACCATGGACCCCATGGTTCTAATTGAACCTAATGGCTCTCAAGACATTCTCTCCCACGACAATGCCATAAACGATTTATGGACGCACAGTTGGGATATTTTCATTCGAAAATTCAAAGGTTATAACCTGGAAGTCGCACAAGCTTTTGCTCAAACATTTGATGGATTTAGAGCCAAAGTTGGGGATCTGCAATTGGAGGTCACAGAGGACTCTATAGCCCGAGCAACAAGACTGCCAAAGGAAGGTGAAAAATGGTTCAAAAATGCCAAGCTAGAAGGCATGCCTTGGAGCATGTTCATGGTCTCTAGGAAATCAACATGATTCCCTAAAGGTACTCCTATTACCCTCTTTAAACATCGATGGCACGACCTTCATATGATTCTAAAACCATTTATAACATGCGAGGGGAGGTATGGTTTAGTTTTTTTGTATCACATCTGAATGTTGATGTTATTCCTAGGGTTTAAGCTAAATATGGCATTTCATTTGTTGATGAGCATGCATAATATGTCAAAGCATTATAAGAAATGGAGTGTAAACCCTTTGTCTAGCCTCTTTCACCATTGGCTTATACGAATATTGTTGTTGTCGCATCTGGATGAAATTGGTGACACTTGGGAAGACTTCCTGTGTCGAAACATTTTTTCCCTACCCAAGAAACCAGTGAACTCACCTCTGCATTCAAATATAAATCCCAATCCTTGTAACCCTATGACTGAAAGTCGAGGTGTCAATTCGCATAGAGACCGTGAGCTCATTGAACCAATTTATGTTGCTATGAAAAACCCTCTGGGTCAAAAACCCCGATATAATTTTGTACCCAAGAAATCGTTAGAAGAGGTAGTGGATGTGTTGAAGGAGAGGGTTTCTCATGATCGTACTATTGAGTCGAATCAGGGTTTGCATGAAAAATCAACTGTTAAGAAAAATCGTAAGAAGAAGAAACATGGTAACTCAGACCTGATTTTCATAAACAAAAGATAAGGCAGGTTAATTTCCAAGAGTCTGAGAAATCAACAGCAAGATCATCTGAGCTCGATCTCGGTGATCGAGGTCGATGATCACTTAACTGATGGCAAGATCAATGATTTCCTTGCCCGAGAAGATGTGGATAACCAGGGTCTCAGAAATGAAATTGTTATTGAATCTACACAATACGATTTTGTTTCTAAACTACCTCCGTTTCTAAAATACCAAAAGGGATTTGTTGGCATAGGCCATTATTTGAAACAAGCTACAGGAAAAACCGAAGCACCCATTGTTGAGTACACTCAATCTCATCCTGCTATAGCACCGATACATTGTGACAATTGTCTAAACTAGGTAGAACACTACTACAGGGACATACCATATTTACAGGAACAATTAAAACATTTAGCAGTTCGAAATTCTCTGCTTGAATGAGAAAATCATGAATTAAAGGCATGCACAGAGCGAACGAGTAAAAGGCCCAAAAGAACTGGTAGTGTGATCATAAAAAATGAAACCAATTTCAATGCCATCATTAACTCAGAATTATCCGGCCCTTCACTGTCTAATTTATAGAATGGTAAAAGTGGTTTTGTTTTTCTTTGATTTTATTCTGTTATAAAAGTCAAATAGGAAGATTTCTTTTGATTTTCTTTGTTAATATAAGACTAGCTATAGAATGTCACGATTCTATAGCAAGTCTGTTTCTAAATGTTAGTTTGTATTATTTTCTAAAAATCAATTTCGTTTTGTCATTTACAAGAAATTAATAATTATGGTGTTATTCACAAGGAGAAGCCATCATGGATTATACACTGTATAATTTAGTAGTTTCTTTTCTATTTGATAAAACTATGCCATTATGTAATTAATTTTGAAAAACAAACTCCTACAGGAGTGGTTCCATGTTGTACTATTTTTGTAAGGCAATCTATTTTTTTGGGATTACCCTCTATCTTGCATGATAAGAGGTTGTCATTCCAAGACTAGTTTAAATAGTGATTGTTGTTATTAGTAAAGACAACTTTTGTTGGGATACAGTATGGACATGTGATTTTGGGAACTGATATGGGAAAGCTATTCACCATCAGTTTTATACATGTGTGATGCTTATTCCATTATGTTCTTCTAGTGCCTCGGTCTTATGAGATATTATTATGTTTGATGCAGTTTTAGCCTTGTCATCATATGGTGTTTCATATTGTTAAGTGTTTTGATGTTGTCCATAATTTGTCAGTCCATTTTTTGTGTGTGATCAATCTATCATTTGATTATTATTGAATTTATTCCTAATGTTAAATAATGGATAATATCAATACTCAGAATTGAGTTTTCTCTCGTTCTTAAATATCGATTATCATAAGATCATAGGAGTTTTAATCAATCATTATTTTGTTGTTATGTTTTTGCTCCAACACATTACAAGCTTCTTTGAATTTGTTTTGGAAGTACTAGTATTGTTCTGTCACAGGTTTCCCTTACATGTAGGACGAGTAGGAGCTCGAATGACGCATAAAGATAAGCTCAATTTCGTTGATCAGTTATAGGTTAGTCTGTGTGTTACTTATTTAAATTATTTATTAATGAAATGATGATTGCATGAATTAGATTTGACTGTTTATGTATCGTTGTTTCAATTGTATTTTATTAGTATTTATTAGTTTTAAATATTTGAACATTCAAAAAGAAAACAAAAAGATTTATGTGCTTTCTTTATCTCATTTAGAAACACTTTTAAGAACATTCATTTCACAAGATTTCAAGTAAACCTTACAAGTTGTATATAGACTGTTTATAATTGTTTGTACATATTCATGTTTCTATTTGAACACTTGTAATTAGTAAACTTATATTCTTAGTATCATAGCCTTAGATTAGTTTATTTCTTTTATAATTTTTAGGACTTTAGTTGGCTAACGGAGCCATTAAACCCATCGGGTCATTTCATTCCAAACGGATTGGGTTAATTAGACAACCCTGGTCCAGATTTGACCTTGTATTTGACAATGTGTCATTTACGCCGGTCAACAAATGGTGCTAGAAGGAGGGCCTGAAATTAATTGATGACATGTGGAGGTCGTAAGACTCCCCCATACACATGTACTCATGTCATAATGCATAGTCGCTCAGACAATAACATTACACTTGACCCAACAACTACCTCAAATGATAACCCCAATATTCTTGTCGAACTAGTGACACCACTCCCTCAAGGGATTGACGTCCAAGAAATTGTCCGCCAATCACTTATAAGAACTCAAAGTGCCTTATCATGTATTAGACAACCTGGTAGACAACTCAATCAACCCCTTGACTTTAAAAACATTCAAGAACAACTTCAAGGCAAAGGTCTGCCTGAAAACCCTTTAGGTGGAAATACTACCAATCCTACTGAAGCACTTATCCCTGGAGTTGGAGGATCTTCTATCCCACCATATCCACCTGGTTCTTCTCCACCCTCTTAGGGAGGAGAGTCTTCAGATGAAGGAAGTTCTTCATCTGAACCATCTCAGCCTTCGACACCACCAACTCCCATGGAAAACCAAAATAATCCTTCTATACCTTGGCTCGATCAAGATGTCGTGGTTGTACCTGGACCCCAACACCCACTACCTAAACATCCAAAGAAATGGCTACCCAAATTTGATCCAGATTCAAAGAAATCAGTTGAGGATCACATCAAGAAATTCATGCTATCTATTAGACTATGAAGTGTTGAAAACGAAGATGTAGTATGCATATTATTTCCTTATACTTTTGAGGGAAATGCCTCAACCTGGTATTTTTCTCAACAGCCTCAGACCATCGTCTCTTGGGACAAGTTTGAAACTTGTTTTCTAGAAATAACTGAAGATGATAAATCTCTAGAAGTCTTGGTTATGGACCTCTCTAGCTTAAAAATGAAGCCTAAATAAAAATTGAAAGACTTTAACCAAATATTTCTAACACTAAAAAACAAAATCCTCGTAGATTCGATGCCTGTAGAAAGCTTAATTGTTGCATATTATACTAAGGCCCTGCATAACAACATAGCCATATGGGTTAAAAGGTCCAAAAAGAACACGTTGTTAGAATCTTTTAAGGAGGCAAGTCAAATTGAGAAAGATATATTGATCTTAAAAGATAATCTAAGTAGTGAAGATGAAACAACTTCTTCTAAGAAGAAAATAGAAATTCTCACTGGGCCTCCTCAACCTAAAAATCAACAAGAAACATTAGACCTAGACAGTTTGCAGAAAGCTTTCCAGAAACTGTCCAATCCAGTCGTTGACTTGAAAAGATCCGTCGAGGAGGTGTCTACAAACAAAGGAAGTTTCAAACCTCCTTTTAGAAAGCCTTTCCCTCCAAACTGGCCAAACCCAACCACAAAAGGTTTAAATTTTGAAAGTTTACAGTATGTTTTGCAAACGATATTAGAAGCACATGACAATTATGTTTATATTCCTCCTAAAAATTCCGATGATACAGTTGAGGAAGAGGTACCAGAAGAGGAAGACTCATCTCCTTTTGTTTTCAGGCACTTGTCAGACAGTATTTTCCAAGCAAATTTTGAAATTGTCCACCCCTACAACAGTAGGAGTAAAACACAAAACAAGCCTCCACCCGAAACAAGTAAAAATGTGTTTCCAAAATAGTCAAAGCAAACTAAAGTTAGACAAAGCCTAGCTGCCCCAGTTTTAGAGTATGATTTAATTGAAGATCTTAAAAAATTAAGGGAAAATATTTGTGTTTTTGAACTACTGAAATTTTCTCTTATTTTGCAGAAAATGCTTCAAATCATCGCTCAAAACAGTAAAAAGAACGATGTTAGCAACAAAAAATCAGCAGAAATTGACTTAAATGCAGCTAAAAATTTCCCAACTAAAAAGACATCTGAACATCAAGATAAAAGGGACTTAGAAGAAAAAACTGTAGGAAACCTAGATAAAATTGTTTCAGGAACAACAATAAAAAATCAGCAGAATTCTGTTGTTTCCACACGAAAAAATGTGCCCCCTTTTTATTGAATTTTGAGATTTTTAATAGGAATGTACATAACTGCATGGTTGACTCTGGTGCATAATCAAACATGATTCCTTTGGCTATATTCCATAAAATTAATGTAGAAGTAAAACCTTCTGATCTAAAAATTATTCAGCTAGATCGAACGAATGTTAAAGTGATCGATGAACTTAAAAATGTGTTTATTATATTATCGTCCAATTTCAAGGTTCATAAAATAATTGATATTATCGTTGTTGAAATTCCTGAAGTTTATGGTCTGTTTTTAAGCAGAGATTGGCCAGAACAGTTAGACGGTTATTTTTCTACAAACTGGTCTCATTTGTGGCTGCCTGAAAATGGACAACCCAATGAGATCAGAATAAACAGAGAGCAATTCAAATGAGACTTTCGTTACCACTGAAAATTTGATTGAAACGTAGGGAATGAATACCTTTTTTGGTAATTTCATGAATGAAATTTCCACTATCATTGATCCAAAAAAACAATCTAAAGTAACAGCCTATACTCAGGCACCAATCTCGCTGACAATGCACAAATCCGGTCCCTATATTTTGATGGATCCAAATCCCGAGAAGGAGTAGATGTTGGTTGTGTGTTCATTGATCTTATAGGTAATAAAACTTTTATTGCTTGTCGATTAGAGTTTAAATGTACTAACAACACAACCGAATACGAAGCACTTCTTCAGAGACTTCGTAAAGCATTGGACATGGATGTGCAAAATTTGATAGTATTTGGCGATTCAAAAATAGTAGTCAAACAGGTAAGAAATGAAATACATTGTTTGTCACCAAATATGAAGAGTTACCAAACAGAGGTATGGAGTTTAATGCATAAATTTCTAGCATTTAGTATAAATTCCATTCCTAGGGTGAGTAATTCAGAAGTTGATTTACTAGCCAATGTTGCTTCTAAATTGTTGCCCGCTGAAGGTCTTTCCCCTAACGCATTCTCGGTTGAATTGTTATTTAGGCCATCGATTCTGGACAACATCACAAATTGGAGGGTATTTGATGATGATCAACAAATAATCAACTTTATGCATATGGAAGACACCTTCCAGGATGCAGTTATTGATGAAGGCACTCATGACAAGAATCTCCGAGACTTCACGGTAATATCCAATCCTCGATCTCCAGAATCATCATCCAAGCTAGTAAAATATATCCAAGAAGTTGTATGACCTGCATGAAAAGTTTATAGGGGTAGTCAATTGCAAAACTAACAATTCCTCTTTGCTCTATGAAACTGTAAATTTAGTAACACGAGATAATCCTCAAAATATTAATCTGGGAAAGGGATGTTCTCAACGGGAAATATCTTCTTTTATAAAATTATTTAAGGAATATAAAGATGTATTTTCTTGGATGTACGACGATATAAAAACTTTTGACCCAAACATCATACAACATGTAATCCCTATGAAACCCCAGACTCAACCCTTCCAACAAAAATTGAGGAAAATGCATCCTAAATTGGAACCTGCCATTAAAAAGGAACTGAACAAATTACTAACTACAAAGATAATTTTTCCGGTTAGGCATACTCAATGGGTGTCTAACTTATTCCCTGTAAGGAAGAAAAGTGGTGAAATTTGACTTTGTGTCGACTTTTGAAATCTAAATCGAGCATTTGGTAAAGACAAATACCTTGTTCCACCAATGGAACAAATACTACAACAAGTATCTGGTTCCGAAAGACTATATTTATTAGATGTTTATTCAAGATACAACCAGGTCCTTATGTCTCCTTCAGACCAGCTTAAAACCACCTTTCGTACCCTGTGGGACACTTACGCCTACAATAAAATGACTTTTGGACCGATAAATTGCGTAGCCACATTTCAAAGAGAAATGGATATTTCTTTCTGTGGCCTCATAAACTAGTCAGTTGTGGTATATCTTGATGGTGTCACTATTTTTTCAAAAAACAAGAAAGATCATTTATCTCACCTTAGGGCTATCTTAGAACAATGTTGCAAGTTCGACATATCTCTCAATCCCAAAAAATCAGTCTTTGCAGTAGAACAAGGTAAAATGATTGGGTTTATAGTATCTAAATATGGGATGATTATTGACCCCGAAAGAACCCAAGCCATTGCTAAACTTCCTCCTCCCTCTTCCAAAAAGGCCATGCAGTCCTTTTTGGGTAAGATTAATTTTGTCAGACAATTTTTCCCAAGTTTCTATGAAATGGTTAGACCTATACAAAATCTAATTAAAAGGGATGTTTTGTACAGATGGGGACCACAAGAAAGTCAATCTTTCGATTCAATTAGAAAATCCATAATAGAAGCACCTTCCTTGATGAGTCCCAATTTTTCTCAGGATTTCACTCTATACACTTTTGCCTTTGACAGATCCTATGTTGTTGTGCTTACACAAACAAACACTGAAAAGAACGAGATACCCATTGCCTTCATGAGATATGCTTTTAAAGGAGCAAAACTTAAATACCCCGCGGTAGATCATCGGGATTATGTTGTTTTTAAAGCAGTGAAACACTTCAGGTCTTACCTATTGAAATCTTAGACCAAAGTTGTTGTTCCTTACCCTGCTGTAAGAAATCTGTTATACAAAAAGAGCTGGGTGAGAAAAGGGAAAATTGGATTACATCAATACAGGAATATTATCTTGAAATAACCCCTGCCCAAATTGTTAGAGGTCAAGGCCTTTGTAAATTAGTGGTTGATTCAGTTGAGGAATTAGAAAGTCAAATAAATACATCAACTGTGAATCAGCATAACGAAAAAAAGATCAACTATGCACAAACTACACCCAATTCTTGGTATGAGAACATCAGATTTTATTTACTGCATGGATTTGCTTCTCATCATCTTGATCCGAAAAATAGAAGATCACTTAGGCTTAAATCTGCAGCTTTCCAATTGATCAATGATATATTGTTTCGAAAGAACTTTGATGGTGTTTTTCTGTGTTGTTTGGAAAAAGAGGAGTATAAAAAAGTGTTGATTGAACTTCATTTTGGAGATATCGATGGTCATTTTGGTGGATATACCACTTCCCACAAAGTGATAAGAGATGGATATTATTTTCCTACCTTGTTTAAATATGCCCATACATTGTCTCGCAAATGTATAATCCGTCAAAAGGCTGCAGGACGGGTGAAAAATACAGCTTTTCCTTTGCAACATGTTACTGTAGATGCACCTTTTCAGCAATGGGGCCTAGACATTATAGGACCAATCAATCCCCCCTCTTCGCAACAACACAAGTACATCCTCACAACAACAAACTATTTTACAAGATGGTCTGAAGCTTTACCTTTAAAAGTGGTCAACACAAATCAAGAAGTGTCATTTATGAACTCCCACATCATCACTCGATTCAGAATTTCTGAATGTTTGGTTTTTGATAATGCTTCATATTTTTCTTCCCTAGATATGAATGTTTTCGCTCTGGAAAAAGGGATTAGACTGAAGTGTTCTGCCAGCTACTACCCTCAAGGGAACGGTCTAGCCGAATCAACAAATAGGAATTTAATCAACATTATAAAAAGGACAGTTTCAGAAAACCACAAGAATTGGCACAATGCTTTGTACAAAGAACTTTGGGTTGATAGGGTAACTCCAAAATCCTTCATTGGTAATTATCCTTTCTTCCTCATCTACAGAAGAGAATTCATCCTCCCCCCACATGTCTTACTTCCTTCTCTGCAATTATCACAGAAATTTCAAGAAGAAGAGTGTCCTCCTCTAGAAAACCAGATAAATGCTTTATTAAAACTAGAAGAGGTGAGAACACAGGAAAAATAGAAACTGGATCAGCACCAACAAATTATGAAAAGCGGGTTTGATGCAAGTTCATCTTCTGATAGGAATTTTAATGTTGGGGATTTGGTTCTCAAGTGGGAAAAAACGCACGAGGGTAAGGGGGAACATACCAAGTTCCAAAACCTCTGGCTGGGACCATTTGTAATTTCTGAAAAATTGGGTCCTAACTCTTTTCGTCTGCATAACTTGGAAGGACAACCAGACACTTTCCCAGTGAATGGTCAGACTCTCAAGAGGTATTTTGTTTGATGATTTGTGATCCATCCTCTTGTAAATATTTTTTATTTTTATTTTTTGTTTTTTATTTTGGTCCTTTTCATTTTGCTTGATTTTGATTTGTTTTCTAAATAATCATATCTGAATCACCATTCATTTATTGAAAGGAATCAAAATTCTTATTCATTAGCAGCAATTTATAACACTTCAAGTGTTAAGAACCAAATATCAATATAGCATAGAAAAACCTCAGAATAAGTACTCAGCGCCTTGAAAAAGAGAGAAATTCAGATAATAAGACTCTTCGAGGGAGAAACCTCCTTATGCCCACATAAATGCACAGTTACAAGATGATTCCAAATGAAAATGTCTCCTTGGTATATATAGAAGACTAGGAGGTATAATTACAAATAATGGACTAAAGCCGACATAAATAAAATAGAATTACTAATGTAATATGCCCCAATTAAGGGGTAATGAGCCATTATTTAGGGCTTAACATGCCCCTCCCCTTGAGACAAGTGTTGTCCACAATGCTTGAGTAACTATGGATGCTTCTGTGTAAAAGGATCATCTTCCCAAGTGGATTCTTCAGCCGGTAGCTTCCTCCATTTAATGAGATACTTTGAAATGGATCTATTCCTCAGTTGGAGAATTCTTGTGTCAGTGATGGCTTCATGCTCCAATACGATTTTTCCTTCCTCGTCAATTTCTAGAAATATAGTTTTAACAGGGATCTTGTCACCTATAACCTTCTTTAAGCATGAAACATGGAAAAATAGGTGTACTCGTGAAGACGCGGGCAACTCCAATTTGTATGTCATAGTACCAATCTTTTGCAACACCTTATAAGGGCCATAGTACTTTGGTGATAATTTATTATGCTTCTTGGCTTGCTTGAGGGACATCTGTTTGTATGGTTGTAGTCTTAAAAACACCCAATCTCCTACTTCAAAACTTTTTTCACTACGATGTTGATCTGCTTGTTGTTTCATGCGATTCGGTGCCATGGTTAGGTTTTCCTTTAATATTTGGAGAACTTGTTGTTGATGCTCGATGTGATCTTCCACTACTTGAACCTTAGATTTTTCTTTTAGAGAAGAAGTGATTAAAGGAGGGTGGTATCCATAGATTTCCATAAATGGTGTCATTTTTGTTGCAGTATGAAAAGAAGTGTTATACCATCCAAGGGTAACCATTTGAACCATTGTGTTTGTTTATCAAATACAAAGAAACGAAGGTAGCCTTCCAGACATTTGTTCACTATATCGGTTTGTCCATCAGATTGAGGATGATGGGATGAGCTATGAGACAATTGAGTACCCAAACAAGAAAATAATTATGTCCAAAAATGTCTAGTGAAGATGGGATCTATGCCACTTAAAATAATATTTGGGCTGACATGTAGCTTTTGAACTATCTCCATGAATGTGGTGGCAATTGTAATGGCTTTGAAGGGATGAGAGAGTGCACAAAAGTGTGTGTACTTGGTCAGTTTATCAACAATCACCATGATGACACTATTTCCTTCAGACTTTGGTAACCCTGTGATGAAATCCATGGAAACCTCCTCCCAGTGTTGACTTGGGATAGCTAATGGTTCTAAAAGACCTGGGGTCTTAATTGTTTCCACCTTTTTTTGTTGGCAAACCAAACATTCTTCCACAAACATTTGAACATTAGTTTTAAGGCCATCCCAAAAAAAATCCTTCTTGACATTATGGTAGGTTTTCAAAAATCCCAAGTGCCCTCCTACTGGAGAGGTGTGCAATTCCAATAGTACCTTTTGTTTGAGTTGGGATTTCTTACATAAATATAAGTGATCTGTGTATCATAGTGAATCATTTTTCCATGTAAATGTATCTGATGCACTAGAATCCTGCTGCAACCTTTGAATGAGAGTCCACACTTTTTCGTCATTCCTCCCTTCATCCCTTGCTTCTATTATCTAATCAAGTTGGATGATCGATATATCATAGAGAAAGGCCTCAACATCTTCATCCTTTCTTGAAAGTGCATCTGCCACAACATTTGGCTTCCCTTTTTTTATAGAAGATTTCAAAATCATAACCCAATATCTTGGTTACCCATTTTTGTTGTTCTTTTGAAGATAGTCTTTGTTCCAAGAAGTATTTAAGACTATCATGATCTGTTTTGACCTTGAAGTGCCTACCTATTAGGTAAGGATGCCATTTCTTCAATGCATAGTATTTCCATCATTTCCTTCTCATAAATGGGTTTGTGTAAGTCCTTTCCCTTGAGTGGTCGACTTTCAAAATCTAGAGGCCTTCCTTCTTGCATTAGGACAGCAACAATTCCATTTCTCGAGGCATCACATTCCACAATAAAGGTTTTTGTGAAGTCTAGAGTGGTCAAGACAGGAGCTTTGCACATCACCTCTTTAAGTTGTTCAAAATCTTTAGTTGCCTCTGGAGTCGATGAAAATGCATCCTTCTTAGTTAGTGTCGTTAAAGGTGTTGCTATTCTTCCATAGTGTCAAACAAACTTGCGGTAGTAACCTGTCAAACCCAAAAATCCTCTAAGATTCTTCAATGTTTTGGGAATCGGCCAATCCATCATGAACTTAATATTGTTAGAATCTACCTTGACACCTTCATGAGATACAATATGACCCAAATACTCTACCTTCTTCACTCCAAAGAAACATTTGGATGGTTTGGCATACAGTTGTTGCTCCTTTAGTAGTTGTAGCACCTTGTCAACATGTCGTACATGATCCTCCCAAGACTTTTTATAGATTAGTATATCATCAAAAAATACTAACACAAATTTTCGAAGGAAGGGCTTGAAAATGGAATTCATTAACCCTTGCAGTGTGGAAGGTGAATTTGTAAGGCCAAAGGGCATGACCAAAAATTCATAATGGCCTTCATGAGTTCGGAATGTTGTTTTTGGGATATATTCTTCCTTCATTCTAATCAAGTGATACCCTGAACGGAGATCCAACTTTGTGAAATAGATTTCTCTTTGTAGTTCATCTAACAATTCATCAATGACGGGAATTGGAAACTTATCTTTAATAGTGATCTTGTTGAGCTCTCTATAATCTGGACACATATGCCATGAGCCATCTTTCTTGAATACCATTACCATCGGTGCAGAGTAAGAACTTTGGCTAGGTCTAATAATGCCAACCTCTAACATTTCTTCAACCATGCGCTCAATTTCACTCTTCTAGGCATAAGGGTATCTATATGGCGTAATGTTAGGAGGAACACTCCCAGGAATTAGGTGAATATCATGATCATGATTTCAAGTGGGTGGAAGACCTTTGGGAATATCTTCAAATACTTTGGAATGCTTATCAATGATCCCTTGGAAATCTAGAGGAATAGATGGCTTAGATGTTTGAACATCTAGTGATCATAGTTTTGAAATAGCACCTTGATGCCACTTTTTCAATAATTGTGTCATGCCTTTAGAGATTATCACCTTACTGGGTTTCCCTGTGATACCTCTTAACTCAATTTATTTTCCTTCCAATGAAAAGTTCTTGAAAATTAAAAGCCACCATTCCTAATGATTATAACCACTGGATTCCTAGTACAACATCTGCACCACCCATGGGTATAGCAATCATTGGACTATTCATTACATATTCCCCCATAGTAAGATTTATCTTATTGCATTTTCCTGAGCAATTGATAGTTCATCCATATGCAATCATTACTTGAAACTCTAGCGCTAGATATACAAAGCAATTGAGAGCTTTGGATAATTTATAGCGAATGAAATTATGAGTACTGCCAAAATTAATTAGGACTATTACCTTTTTCTTTTTTATATATCCTTCGATGTTGAGGGTTTGAGGAGTGCTAATTCTATCCAATGCATTACACGATATCGTGGGAGTCAACTCTTCAAACGAAATTGCTTCTATGTTTTCATCTTGAGATGGTTCTTGTTCTTTTTCTTCTTCCTCTTCACAATCTATGTAGAATAATTTCTTCTCACACCACTTATGTCCCTTACTGTACTTGTTGTCATAATTAAAGAATAAACATTTTTCTTTTCTTTCCTCCAATTGTTGAGGTGTCAACCTTGTAGGTTGAGGTGTTTTATAAGAAGGACCATTATTCTCTCTATAGTTGTTAGGATTGGTCCTTCTAGTAGCCATAGCCATATTTTTACTTTCAACATTTCTTGCCACCCTAAATGCATTCTCCAATGATTTGGATTCCCAAAGGCGAACCTCATGTTGAATGTTATCCTTTAAAGTTCCTATGAATACATCAATCAAGTGCTCATCTGGAATATTTGTTGCCTTTATATTCAATCTTTGGAAGTTCTCAATGTGCTCTGTAACTGAACCCTTTTGCTTGAGATTTATCAATTGGCTAAAGAAGGTATTTCTCCTTGTATCCTCATAGTGTGCTATCATTTCTTCCATGAAAATTGTCCAAGTGAAGAGTGATTTGCGAGAAAAAAGCCATCTATACCATAAAAAAAAATTGGGTTCTAAATATAAAGAAGCAATTCATACCTTTTGTGTATGTGGCACATTATGTAGATCAAAGAATTGCTCCATCTGAAGTATCCATGTGATTGGGTCCTTGCCATCAAACTTCCTCATATCGATCTTAGGAATGTGGTTGGTCTTCAACCCAAAGTTCAAGTTTCTCCATTCTTGATTCACCTTCCTTATGTCCTCATCATGAATTCCATGGGATACATTTTCACTTTCAGGTGTCCTCTCTATTAGGAAAATTTTCAATCCTTTCATGATCTCCCCTTTTAAACCCTCCATCATCTCTTGTAGTTCATCTTTTGTTACTATCTTCTTTTGTAAATCATTAATGTACCTACTCATTTCTTCACCTTCATCAAGAGTCCATTTAGGATTTTCTGGAGGCTTATTTGGTGTAAAAGTTCCCTTTTTGGGTGGCATGTTGGCCAAGTATCACTTTTGAACCTTGATTTTGAGGTGGTTCTGCTAGACAATATTTCTTCTGTTGTATCTCCAAATTTTTGGCCCTTATGTGTATGAAACTTTAATTTTTGTAGTTCTATGATATTTCTTCTCTGCAATTCCACAGGTCCGATCAAAATTGGATGTGCCAAGTGGAATTTATGGTAACTTCCCCACAACTTGTTGATTTTTGGCCTTTCCAGGAGATCTCATTTGTATAGCATGGTCAGCACAAAATAATTGATATTAAATTATGAAACGTGTACCAGAAATACTACAGACTGTCCACTATCAAATGCAACCAGTCTCACTCAATTTGGATACTCTAGGAAGAAGTTATGATTGTTTTACCTGGAACACCTTCTTGAGACTAGTCAATAGGACTAGTCAGATACCCTATCTTCCATAGGGTGTATCTACAAATGAAAGATGACCCAGAAGATGAATGTTTTACCACATATACCTTACTAATTTATGTGAATATCCTCCAGATTTCAGTGTCTGAAACGTTACATAAAAAAATTTATAGTGAAAATTCCGCAATGACTCAGTTCAGGATGATTCCAGAACCCTATCTTTCACAGGATGTATCTATGAAAGTATAAGGCCCCAGGAGCTGAAATTTTAACCCAACGTACCTTGATCTGTCTACTAAATATCCTCCAAGATGTTACTTCTGAAATGTTGTAGAAATAAAGTTATAGTGAAAATTCCAAGATGTCTCAAATGTAGCAGTGAAACCCCAAGACCTTGAGCTCTGATACCATATGTTAAGAACCAAATATCAATATAGCAAAGAAAAACCTTAGAATAAGTACTCAACGCCTTGAAAAAGAGATAAATTCAGATAATAAGCTTCTTCGAGGGGGAAACCTCCTTATTCCCACATAAATGTACAATTACAAGATGATTCCAAATGAAAATGTCTCCTTGGTATATATAGGAGACTAGGAGGTATAATTACAACTAATGGACTAAAGCCGACATAAATAAAATAACATTACTAATGTAATATGCTCTAATTAAGGGGTAATGATCCATTATTTAGGGCTTAACATCAATTACCTAGACAGTAAATGCTAAACTCAGATCAACATAAGTAAGTTTATGTGCAATCAGTGTTTCGGGTTTCTCATTAAAATTACAGGAAGACGCGATTATCCTTAACAAAATTCTAACGTCGTCCCTGTTTTAATGAGGAAAAATCAATTGTGCTTCTCCATCCTAGAGATGATTTCCTAACAAAATCTAATTTTCCAAATCATGATGAAAGTCATCAGAACAGAAAAATGATTCTTAAAAACTTTTCATTACCAGACTATGAGATTTTTAGTATCACCTCGCTCTCATGAATATCATGAAGTTTTTGGAAATTTTTAGAGCGTTGGAAGCACTATAATGTGTGGGAATTGTATGTAAACCCGTCGAGACACTGAACAGGTCTTCTGACAATGGGTAAATGCACACATGATACCAAGGAAACTTCGTCGGGGGTATTGAATAGGCCTGCTAGCAGCGAAGCAATGTTGGGTTTAAGAATATCCTCAGGCATGTCTTTTAATTTGATCAAGTATGAACATGTTTTTATCATGAATGGACGACTCTTGGACAGGACAAAGGTACTAGAGTTGGTTAAATGACATCCATGCCAAGGCTATGGATGCTTGCTGGCAGTAGTGGGCTTGTCAACGGTATTGGAGTGATCTATATAAACATCGTTACCCCTGTAATATAAATAAGATACCAGATTACATTTTTGGACAGAAATACATCCAATGCTATGATTGTACTACTTTCTGAGTTATCATCAAAACACTTGATCTATCGTTAACTGTCTCTAAAATTTATTCCATATGTGCCCTTGATATAAATCTTTTGTGATGTAGAGATAAATTCTTCGCCGAACGTGTCGCCATTGTTGGCAACCACCAATTCCGTCAAATTTTATCATGATTAAAAGTCATCACAAAGAGATAAAATATTTCTATAGTTGCCTCCTCCTTACATTTATAAACGTTTCTGTCTTTTGGCCTCAAGGAGATTTATTGGGCTAGCTTATTATATGAGTTTTTTGTTTTTATTTCCGTTTTCTTTGTTTAAATTTCAAGACTGCAAGCATGAAATTGAAACAAAAACTTGGCTTGGTTAATCATTCTATAGTTTGTGATTTCTTCTTTTCTTTTACCAAAGAGATTACACCTTAAGGGGACCTATATGTTTAGAATTTTTAATTTTTATAAGCTTATTGATTAATCCACTGCCACATTTTTATGCACTATGGGAAATATCACTTGATCATATCTATGGTTGATTGTATGGTTTTAATTCTTGATATGCCTAATCACTCACAACCCTGGATTAAAATTTGAAATGTGCTTCTTGCTTTTACCAGTCATATTGCTTTCATATCAACCTGGTATAGGACTGATGTACTCACAAATACACATCATCCTATTGTCATGAACATTTAAGGATTTCATTCATCCTATACTCATGGAAAGTCTAAATTTCATCATTAGTGATAAGTTATAAGTAGCTCTAAGTTAATCCACCCTTGTAACTCAAAAGAAAGAGTTTTGTAACCCCATTTCATATTTTCTAATAAACGAATTCATTGGTGTCTAGAATCTTCCCATAATAAAATCAAATCACCTACACCTATGTCCTAGAAGCCTTCTTATTCAATAGGAGGGAAGTGGTGTATTACATTGTTCAAGATGAAGGATCCCAAATTAAGTTGGTTCATTCTAATCAAATTTTCTTTTGTTGCACCTTTGGCATATTTTAATCTTCAAGTTGTTCCTCGTAGTGAGTTGTTTGTTTTTAGCCAGCAATTGAGCACCTTCCCACACAAGGTTTAGTTTATCCACGTAATATCACAGATGTTGAGACCCCCTTTTATTCATAGGATAATAATTTTCAACCATGTGACTAAGAGCCATTTCCTATCCTATTGAGGGCCTAATTAGAGAAAATCTTTTGAAATTTTCTAGATTGATTTAATGACCTTCTTTGGAGCTATTAAGGTTGAAAATAAGTATAGAGGGATAGATTCAAGGCATGATTTATTAATATTATTCAACAAACAAGAGAGAGATAGTGGAAAGTCAATGATGAAATCTTACCTCTTAAGAATGAAGGGCCAAGAATGAGGTGCTCCTCTATCTCAACCCCCTGTATATAAAAAAGTTGACATATCCTATCCATTTGTGGAATGTGATGATCAAACTCAACACGTATCTAATGAGAACATACCCTCAACTAGCCAAGTGGGATCTTGAGTCTGTGTAACTAGTGATATTGAATGTATTCCACACAAACAAGAATCATTCCACAAGAATGGAAAGGATAATAACATGTCATGCAAAACTGTTCAAAGTTTGAAAACATTTCTTTGGAAGAATTGCAGTCTTCTAGCTATAATGTTTCTAAAAATTGAGGTCAACCCCCAAATTGTTTTTGTAGGCCTTTCAATTGGCATCACTATGAGAGATTCAAAGCTAAATAAACAATCTCCATAGTGAAAGATGGCATACCTAAAGATTCTTCATAAATTAAAAAACCTCAGTCACTATTTTATTTTGATAGTCCAATGGGAAATGATAGATATTTAACGGAGCTTGGTGAAACATTCAGTGTGTTTCTCCAAAATATTCACTGGAAAAGCTTAATGTTGCAAGATGTTTTTTTAGATAAATACCATTTTCTGACAAGATGTTTTATTTGGAGTCAAAATTGAAACCATTAAATGGAAAAGAAGACAATGGATATAATTTTTAGGAATGGTAAATCTGGATGGTTGGCACCTTGCAATTTTGGAGTCTGTATACTCGTGGGTAGTATTAGTTTTGTCTTAAATGAATAAGAATTTTTGGAAGAGCCTTGGGAGATGAATTCTTTGAATATTGACATTGAATGCTAGCGATGGGATTACGGCTTGGAACCATATTCCCCTATCATCAAAAGAGGTTTCACAGGGGAAATTATTGAGAGAAAATTTATGGCTAAGGGATTAGGGTTTACATAATTAAGATGATTTGAAATATTTTCAATAGAAACATGAGGAGAAGACACAAAATTATCGAGATCCTCTCCTTCTTTAGCCAAAGTTGAGAATTTGAGGTCACGGAGGACTCTATAGTCCAAGCAACAGGACTATCACAGGAAGGCAAAAAATGGTTCAAAAATGCCAAGCTAGAAGGTGTGCCTTGGACCCTGTTCATGGTCTCTAGGAAATCGACATGTTTCCCTAAAGGTACTCCTATTAAGCTCTTGAAACCTCGATTGCACGACCTTCTTCTGATTCTGAAACAATTTATAACGTGTGAGGGCATATATGGTTTAGTATTTTTGTATCACATCCGACTGTTGATGTTGTTCTTAGGGTTTAAGCTAAACATGCCATTTTATTTGTTTATGAGCCTACATAAGATGTCAAAGCGTTATAATAAATTGAGTTTAAACACTCTGTCTAGCTTCTTTCACGATGGGCTTATATGAATCTTGTTGTTGTCGCATCTGGCTCAAATTGGGGACACTTGGGAAGACTTCTTGTGTCGAAACAATTTTTTCCTACCCGAGAGCCCAGTGAACTCGCCTCTGCATTCATATATGAATCCCAATCCTTGTAACCCTATGACTGAAATTCAATGTGTCGATTCACATAGAGACTGTGAGCTCACTGAACCAATTTATGTTGTTATTCAAAACCCTCTGGGTCAACAACCCTGATATAATTTTGTACCCAAGAAATCGTTAGAAGAGGTAGTGGATGTGTTGAAGGAGAGGGTTTCTCCTACTCCTTCTATTGAGCCAACTCAAGGTTTGCATGACAAACCAATTGTTAAGAAAAATTGTAAGAAGAAGAAACAAGGAAACTCATACATGAGTTTCATAAACAAAAGATAAGGCATGTTAATTTCCAGAAGTCTGAGAAATCAACAGCAAGATCATCTAAGCTCGATCGAGGTGATCGAGGTCGATGATCACTTAACCGATGATGAGATCAATGATTTCCTTGCTCGAGAAGATGTGGATAACCAGGATCTTGGAAATGAAATCGTTATAAAAGCTACACAATATGATTTTGTTTCTAAACTACCTATGTTTCTAAAAGACCAAAAGGGATTTGCTAGCATAGGCCATGATTTGAAACAAGATACAGGAAAAATCGAAGCACCCATTGTTGAGTACACTCAACCTTATCCTGGTATAGCACCAGTACACTTTAACAATTCTCTGGACTGGGTAGAACGCTACTACAAGGACATACCATATTTACAGGCACAATTAAAACATTTTGCAGCTAGAAATTCTCTACTTGAATGAGAAAATCATGAATTGAAGGCATGCGCAGATTGGGCGAGTAAAAGGCCCAAAAGAACCGGTAGTGTGATCATAAAAAATGAAACCAATTTCAATTCCATCATTAACTCAAAATTATTCGACCCTTCACTATCTAATTTCTAGAATGGTAAAAGTGGTTTTGTTTTTATTTGATTTTATTCTGTTATAAAAGTCAAATAGGAATATTTATTTTGATTTTCTTTGTTAATATAAGACTAGCTACAGAATCTCACAATTTTGTAGCCAGTCTATTTCTAAATGTTAGTTTGTATTATTTTCTAAAAATCAATTTCGTTGTCATTTACAGGAAAATAATAATTGTGGTGCTATTCACAAGGAGAAGCCATGATGGATTATGCGTTGTATAGTTTAGTAGTTTCTTTTCTATTTGATAAAACTATGCCATTATGTAATTAATTTTGAAAAACAAACTCCTACAGGAGTGGTTCCCTATTGTACTATTTTTGTAAGGCAATCTATTTTTTGGGGATTACCCTCTATCTTGCATGATAAGAGGTTGTCAATCCAAGACTAGTTTAAATAGTGATTGTTGTTAGTATTAAAGACAACTTTTGTTGGGATACAATATGGACATGTGATTTTGGGAACTGATATGGGAAAGTTATTCACCCTCGGCTTTAGACCTGTGTGATTCTTATTCCATTGTGTTCTTCTATTGCCTCAGTCTTATAAGATATTATTATGTTTGATGCAACTTTAGCCTTGTCATCATGTGGTATTTCATATTGTTAAGTGTTTTGACGTTGTCCATAATTTGTCATTCCAGTTTGTGTGTGTGATCAGTCTATCATTTGATTATTATTGAATTTATTCCTAATGTTAAATGATGGATAATATCAATACTCAGAATTGAGTTTTCTCTCATTCTTAAATATTGATTATCATAAGATCATACGAGTTTTAATCAATCATTATTTTGTTGTTATTTTTTTGCTCCAACACATTACACGCTTCTTTGAATTTGTTCTGGAAGTACTAGTATTGTTCTGTCACAGGTTTCCCTTACATGCAGGACAAGTAGGAGCTTGAACGAAACAGAAAAATAAGCTCAGTTTCGTTGATCAATTATAGGTTAGTATGTGTGTTACTTAGTTAAATTATTTAATAATTAAATGATGATTGTGTGAATTAGCTTTGACTATTTATGTGTCGTTGTTTCCATTGTATTTTCTTAGTATTTATTAGTTTTAAATCTTTAAACATTCAAAAAGAAAACAACGTTGTTATGTTTTTGCTCCAACACATTACTATTCTGGAAGTACTAGTATTGTTCTGTCACAGGTTTCCCTTACATGCAGGACAAGTAGGAGCTCAAACAACACAGAAAAATAAGCTCAGTTTTGTTGATAAGTTATAGGTTAGTCTGTGTGTTACTAAGCTAAATTATTTAATAATGAAATGATGATTGTGTGAATTAGCTTTGACTATTTATGTATCGTTGTTTCAATTGTATTTGCTTAGTATTTATTAGTTTTAAATCTTTGAACATTCAAAAAGAAAACAAAAG
>ML814614.1:5030-24966 GCA_009831015.1 Picea engelmannii
ACAGTAGAAGTAAGGGTTTTACTTGCAGACCTGTGGGGTTAGTTCTAAAGGTTTCTTTGACTGGAAAGGGTTTGAGTTGTTTTTGGTGTTTTTAACCCTTATGCTTGGTGGCCATGAAAGTTCCTTCAATCTTGGCAATAAGAGCTTGTATAGAATCTTGAACTGAACCTTTGTCTGAGCATAACTCCATGGGCCTCCATCCATTGTGGTATGTTCTACTCTCCGAGGTAAGGCAGGTATCAGGTATGTTTACTAATCGTTTTTCTAAGGTTCAAATCTGAAGTTTACTTTAGAAGTGTTTTACTGAATAAGCATTGCAAAACTGTTGATATATATAGATCTGTCAATGCTTCTTTCTACTAGTTATAAATAAACTGTTATTGAGCTACTCTTATAGATCTGCTGTCACAGATCTGAGATTTATAGCATATAGATCTGTAAGTGTTTCTTTCTCAGAACTAAGATATAGATCAACTGTTATTGAGTTGCTGATATGAGTTTACAGATCTGAAAAATTATTGCATGTGAACTAAGTTCTTTTCTTCCACTGTTATAGTTGTTATAGATCTATCTTCCTATATGTTGTTTTTATTCCAAATCTAACTTGGTTTAACATTACAATTTAAAAGTGACTACTGTTTTGTATTATTACCCTAAAATCTAACAATAAGCAATGCTTAAGCCCAGGTTCCTATCAATTTTTACCAATTAAGGTCTCAAGGCTGGCGATTGTTCTGAAGAACAAAGAGGTGTCTACATCCTGCCCGAAACAAGAAAGACAACACCTTTTAAGCTTAAAGGAAAACATCAAAACAACCCAACACAACAACACCAACCAACACACGTGACACGGACCTTCAATGCGAGCGAGAATTAGCAATCAAGGAATCAACATTTAGCATGGCGCACAATTATATAAATAACAATTGATCGTTAGTGGCCTTTCACCATGCACAACTAGATAAGACTAAACAATCAGACAATACTTCAATCAACCTTAAATTTCAGGTGTGCAAGGAAGCTGACATACGTAATATAGCCAACAATAACAAACTTGAGGTGCAAATCTATTTAGATTTCTGGCGCACTACTTAAACTATCATTCAATCAAATTAAAATCGAGGTGTGATAAGTGATATACCTTCCAGGGTCCTTCATTTAATCACGCATATGTCATGTCAAGTAAACATTTCTATGATTAATAAACTTGGAAGATATGATAAGAATTGACTAATAATCTACATCTTGTAATGCATCCATCTATCTACTGCAATCAATGGTTTTCCCTCCATTAATACCTTTTCATCATACACCATTAATTAACATAAGACAAGCTTTCTCCATTCTTCCTAATTACAATTTTGTTTCATCATTTGAAGGAAGAGCATCAATTTAATTTGAATAAATTAACATTGTCCTATAAAAATTATCATTCTAACATAAGGCATTCCTATAAAAATTATCCTATAAATATTATCATTTAATTATTGTCATTAACATCACTGAATTTTAAACAAGGAAAATAAGGGCATCCCAAGGTTTCTTGAAATCCTATTGGCTTCTTATCTGGAATGCATTCCAGGGAAGGAACTAATGTTTAAAAACTATAAAACAACTTTCAACAAAACTAAAAGTTGACCTTACAATTGTCTAACTATTATAAATGCCACTTGCCAACAACACGATAATAATTTTCCGACCAGGCTAAATCTTGTATATTACAATAAAGGAAACTTAATTCTATTTGGTTTTTATTTAAAATTTATTGGGGTAAGGATAAGTGTCAAGTGAGAGCACTCGTTATCTGGTCATATCATTTTAAAATCAAACCAAGAGCCAAACAATAATCAAGCGTAACCAATCTCCCAGTTTATCCGTAAAATAAATAATCAAAGGTAAGTCGATTTAAATATTCATAAAAAAAATACTAATCAATTGGAACCCCAAGACCCTTGCATAATTTTCCATGAATTAGATTTTTCCTGTTGTAGTTCCACTTCTTTAAGATCACCATCTCCATTTTGGTATTCAATAAAGATCGAAATCCAATTATTTTTGGTTCCAGGGTCAAGGTGGACAACAATATTCATCCAAGATATTGGAAAGGCACATGTTGGAACAAAGAGGCACCACCCCAGCGTTTCGTAGAGCATCAACTTTACCAGAGGCTGCAATGTTGCCAATGGAAGTGCAACTGAGATCAAGTGTGGTTGGCCAGATGTGCATATTCAACCTGGGAATGAGTTTATAATTACTATAGTCACACCCATCAAGTTACACAGATCATTCATTATGCACTTTACCTGATAGAAAACTCCACAACCTTGTCCTCCATTGAATAGGCCTGGACTTCCTGTAGCTATTTTGATCCATAAGATGCATCTTTCAATACACCATCATAGCCACAAGCCCCTCCATCGGTTCAGTCTCCATTTTTTTCATCATACCATGTAGTACTAGCTGTCTACCAACTAGTCCCTTGAGCTTCACAACATATCATTACACAAGCTCCAAGTGCGAGCATATAAGCCAAGGAAAGTCTCAAGATCCCCATTTTTGAATTGATAGTGACAAAAGCTTATAGTATAACAACTCAAGAAATCACTCTCTCAACTGGTAGGTTGCTCTCCCTATGTGGGAATCGTCTAGTTTGTAGTCATAATGTTTCCATTAAACCCCAAAGGAGCAGACCCACCAAAATTATTAATATGTATGACAATATTTTTTGAGAAAAAACAGAATAGTTATACTAGATTGGGGTTGGAATGCCTTCCTTTAGCTTCATGATGTACTCATATTTAGTATTTTCATATTTGATACAAAATTTAGGAAAAATTGGAGCTTATTAAATGGAAATCCTATACCTATTCAAAATGCACACAATTAATGATCTTTTGATCTTAAATTCTAATATTATGGATGGTAATTGAAGATAAAAAGAAATCTCAGTCAAGGAATAAGAAAACACAGGTAGGAGATGATAAGACAATTGCAGCAAGAATTAAATTGGTAGCAAGAAATAAATCATTCATAGCAATAATCACCACAAGAAAAAGAAATGGTTTTCTACGTAAAGAGAGGGGCGCAGAGCCCTTGGCCTCCCCACACAGAGAAACTCGTTACAATAAACATTGGGCAGAGGAAGGATCCTACACTTATTATCCATGCACAGGAAATTCGGGCATTTGAATCTAAATATTTAATATCGAAGTGAAAGACGGTTGATTCAGCTCCTGGCCGACTGCTTAGGAACGAAGTAATAACTTAAGGATAAAGAAACAGAAGATAAAAAACACAATTTTTCTTGTATTAAAAACAATAAAAAAAAATGCAGAGAAGTCATTTGCATTTAGAGTTGGGGTTCGCCAATGGAAATCAAATCAAAAGTGCAATGAGTATAGGGCTGGGATAACTTTTAATTCTCTGATCATAAAATGTTGGGCTCATCAAGACAAATTCACTAAAGGAAAAAGGAAATCTCTGGATGGTATTACACTGAATAAAACATAAACTTTAACACAATAGAAGTACCTTAACTGAAGATGCATGAACATAATTTAACTACAAGTAAATACAAATATACACATTCGTACCATAGCCAAATGCGAATTCTTCGAAGTCATTGTCCTGCGTGTGCTCTGTCCAGCTCTCGCTTTCCAACCGATGTGACCTCACTGGCACCTCCCAGCCAACTCCAGGGGTACTCTTCTTCCTCTTGAGCCCCCTGAGGCACAAAGGGGTCACACACACGATACCAGATAATTCTAGGACCCAGCTCGCCTCGGAAGGTCAAGCTACCACTCGTTACCCAGGTTGGGTATCCCAACTTCCACAAGAGAAAGTTCAGCCAAAATGAAATTTCAACAGTGTAACATTACGCAAACCATATGTGATCCATACTCCTTCTATGCCATCTCTTTTATAGATTTTCTTAGTCATTAGTTTCCCAAACCCTCATTAGATTCGTTTTTTCATTTATTTAATTAGTAAAAACCTCGCCCATACACATGTCTCCCGATCCGCTAGTTGCACCAGAAAATTAATTAATTAAATATTTCTATTTCCCTCACCCACCTAAAAGCGTTCATAAAAATTTTCCTTGATGTACCATTAATCCCTTACAATTCTTAAATGACTTATGCCTTACTTAATTCCTATTTGAGTTCATAAATAGAAAGTTCCAAAGGCTAGATTCCTTACTAAGTTAGACATTCAACTTTTTCTTTATGTTTCCCCTTTTCTTTAAGTTTCCCTTCTTCTTTAATTTTCCTTCATTTTTTTTTTGTTTCTCCATTTTTCCTTTTTAACTAAAAATAAATTTAACAAGTGTAGATAAAACCAACCATTTACCCTTTTAATAAATTTAATTCTCTATTATAAAAAAAAATTACTTTAATAATTAAGTTTGAATTTCTTACCCCCCCTTCTTGTTACATGTTTATTTATTTTATTTTTTTCTTTAACCACATGTTCTACTTAGACCTAGGTTTTAATTTCACTAGGTTGGTGACCAATCTTTAAGGGAACTTTTAGTTATTAAACTTAACTCATACCATCATCTATTTCAAGGTTGACCAGGTCCTAAGGAGGCATAGTTTTCTAGGCACTAGGTTTATTAACTTATCATAGTTAAAATCACGACTTTCCCTTTAGGATGCACTACGTGATCCAAGGGTGCCACTCGCCTCTTTTAGTTTTCTTTTGCGACGTGCCCTTCAAGGAGTACTATGTGCTCCAAGGGTGCCACTCGCCTATTTCTGTTTTCTTTGGGCGACGTGCCCTTTAAGACGCAATATGTGCTCCAAGGGTGCCACTCGCCTCTTGAATGAATTTGATAGACGTCATACCCCTGGAGTCAATAATCCATTAGGTGATCTTGTGGGAGACTAAGGGCCTCTAAGGAATAAGGACCCTGCCTTATTGCGCACCCTTTAGAATCATCGTGCGTGACTCTCACAGTCTTCCCTCACGGCATTGCAGGTCTCTCAAACTAGGTAATTGTTAACCTATAGTTTGAGCCACGATGAGAGTGCTAGTAGGTTGTGGTAGGGATGCTTCCACACCTCTCTATTAATGTCTTTGTTTGTCGTGCGTAACCCATCCTGCATCCATCAATGAATCAATGAATCATGTCAGCAAGATATTGTTAGCCTGCATCCATCAATGAATCATGTCAACAATAACAATCAACATCATAATATCTAATCATATGTACATATGTCACATCAACAACATCCAAACCCTAACAGTCCACTCCATGAATCGATCCAGAGTCCAAGGGATTTCATCGATGCCTAAACATCCTCAACGTCCAGAGTTCCACACACTCAGGAGAACTTTGTCAATATCAATTGTTGATGTAAATGCAACAAAATAACATATTGTCAAATCCACAATATCTCATAATCATAATCACAACAACAAATCATATATAGAATCGGATCACTTGCACGCAAGTGTCCTCAAAGAATAAGTCCTCTCAGAGAACGCAAGAGGGGGATGTTACACCTTGGAGCATGTAGTGCATCTTGAAGGGAACGTCGCATAATTAAAACATGAATGCAAGTGAGTGGCACCCTTGGAGCATGTAGTGAGTCTTGAAGGGCATGTCATGATGTTTTTTAACTCGTGTAAGTTAACAAACCTAGTACCTAGAAAACTAATCCTCCTTAGGACCTGGTAGGCCATAAAATGAATGATGGTATGAGTAAAGTTTAATAACTAATTTTTTCCCTTAAAAACTGTCGCCAAACCTAGTGAATTTAAAACCTAGGTCTAAGTAAAACATGTGAACAAACAAAACTAAGTGGACTTGTAACAAGAAGGGGCTAAAGAAAATTCAAAAATTAATAATTAAAGTAAAATTTTAATGGAGGATTAAATTATTAAGAGGGTAAATTGTTGTTTATATCTAAACTTGCTAAATCTGAACTAAGAAGAAAAGGGGAAACTTAAGGAAAAGGGGAATTTCTAACATACTAGGAAATCTAGTCTTTGGAACCTTCTAATTATGAACTCAACTAGGATTTAAGAAAGGCGTTAGTCATTTAAGAAATGTAAAGGAATAAGGGGACACCGAGGAGTGTTTTTAGGAATGATTTTAGGTGGGTGAGGGAAATAGGAAAATTCAATTAATTAATAAATTGATTTTCTAGTGCCACTGAGGGATCAGGTGACATGTGTACGGGGGAAATTTATCCCAATTAAATTTAATAAAAAGAATCTAACGAGGGTTTTGGAAAAGCGGTTTGTGAAAAGACAGTATTACATCGCCTGGTTTATTGTGAAATTTTGGCTTGCAGTTAGGGTTAAGAGTGTGGACAACGTGCGATCATCTCCCTGGTTGTCGTCTCTTCTCTCTCGACTACCAACGTTCCTCACTTGGTTTTAGCTTGTTCCATTTCTAACTGTAACGACTACAAATTTCAAAAACTATTTCTTATAATATTTTATTCTTCCATTTCTAACTCTAACGACTACAAATTTCTAAAAATTATTTCTTATAATATTTTATTCTTGTTCCATTTCTAACTCTAACGACTACAAATTTTAAAAACTATTTCTTATAATATTTTATTTTTTCCGTTTCTAACTCCAACGACTACAAATTTCAAAAACATTTTTTTTATAATATTTTATTCTTGTTCCATTTCTAACCCTAACGACTACAAATTTCAAAATCTATTTCTTATAATATTTTATTCTTCCATTTCTAACTCCAACGAATACAAATTTAAAAACATATGTTTAATAATATTTTATTCTTGCTCCATTTCTAACTCTAAGGACTGCAAATTTCAAAAAAGTATTTCTTATAATATTTTATTCCTCTATTTCTAACTTACAAATTAACAANATTTTTTTTCATATTTCATATGTATCATACAGCCACTTCCACCGCAACGCTCTCTCAAATAATATTGCCATCAATCTTGTGCACTGAGAAACCTAAATTGCTACCACCTTCGCCGCTGGGTTGAATCGAACAGCTTCAGATTTCATTCTGAGGAAATGATAAGGATTATAAACCGCCCAATAAAATAGAGTAGCAACACGGAAACGAGGAAACCGAGGGCTTCATGGAGGTTTTTTCAATGTAAGTCATCACAGTTGTTTTATGCTTTTGATTATTTTTAGGTGATATTATTATGCTTTTGTATATTTTTAAGTGATATTATTTACTTAATTTTGGTGAGAAATTCTTGAATTTGGTAGATTCTAGTGGTTAAGTCTGTATAATCTTAGGGTTCCAGATTTTTCAAAATGTTAATTCATTAGAATTCGTCTTAAAAAAAAAGTTAGAGAAAATAACCATTCTAAATATATAAATAGATTAACATTTATAAATAAATATATAAATAAATAAATATTCTAAATATATATATATATATATATATATATATATATATTTTAAATAAATATTTTAAATAGATAAATAGATTGAATTTGGTAGATTCTAGTGATTAAGTCTGTATAATTTTTGGGTTCCAGTTTTTTCAAAATGTTAATCTATTTATATATTTAGAATTGTTATTTTCTCTAAATTTTTTTAAGACGAATTCTAATGAAAAATACCAAAACATTAAAAATTTTAACCAAAACCATATTTACTTCATAATGTGAGAATGAAAATGTTTGCATATTTTCATGTTTACTTCATAAATGTGAGAATGTTTGCATATTTTCACATTTCGAATTAAAGTGATTCCGTCCAGGGAATACTTAAATTTGATTTATGCTAGGCTTGAATTACCCTTGCGTCTTCAAAGAAAAAAAAAACGAGTCCTTTCAAAATCTTCGACATATTGCATTTCTAGGTGCAACGATTTTATTGTTGTTGAAGATAAGGTGAATTTGAGCGCACTGCCAAAGTGTGCCATGGTTTGGGAGTGAGGACCAACCCACAAGCAGGGAGGGTGTTAAAGTGACACCACCATCAATGGAGAAGGTGTGAGTTAGAGCACCTGGAGCATCGTCTAAGCTGTTGGTCAAAGATACCTAACAGTTAAGTGGGGACCATGAGGGCACGGGTTGACCGTCGCTTGGAGAAGGTGGTAAGACAACCGAGGTTGGAGCAAAATAGTAAGTAGATGTCGTGAGATTCTAAGAAATCATGACCTTGGTAAGGCATTCAATGGTGGAGAGTCGTTTAATTGTGTAGATACATTCAGGTGAAGTTTCAAGAGTTTTGTACTTGAGTGGTGCCATTGAGTTTGGAAAAGTTCTTAGTGCAATCTATAAGATGACCTTAGATGACTTGGCAAGTGTTTAAGGCATGACAAAGATGAATTGAGATTGTTGTTGAAAAACAAGATCTATAGGAGGTAGACCCGTTCGTGTCTTAGTGATGGGATTGTGCAAGTGGAGTGGCGTTAAGGTGGGTGATCATAGTCTATTTCTAGTTTTGTAAAAAGAGTCGGAGGTAGTGTCTAAACTCCCTTCTCTACTCTTGTTGTTGTAACATTATTCATAATAAAAGTTATGGCATCCTGGGTTGGGCTTGACCCAAACATATGAGGTTTCGTTTCTTTACTTATGGATGTTACTATTCCCTGCAATGTTCTATTTTCTAAGTGTTGATATATTTGGCTAAGTGTTAAAATTGTTTTGTTGGGATATTTCAAGCCTCCAGTTGGATCCCGAGCTTAATGTTGTTGAAATTCATTGAAGTGCTAACGATTGTAGTTTAGAGCATAATTATGGGAAAACTCTCAGTGAAAAATCATAGTCTTCCTGCTAGTAGGTCTAGATTGGTAAAGTCTTTATGGTTGAAGAAAGGAAATGCCACATAACTTTGAGTCCTAACTGAAAAAGATTGGGTTCAAGCCCCTAGGATTGTGACAATTTGTATTACAGTACACCTCAACACCATTTCCATGGGAAAAGATGTTATCAAATCAACACAACTTTGTTGGAGGAAAGTTTCGTTCAAATTTCTCTTTACCATAGTGAATGTTCCTTGGACGTTCTTCTCCTGTAATATACCAGATATAAAAAGTAGGCAGAACATAAATAAAATGCTAGAAATGGAAGAATAACAGTAATATAACCAGCATAATCTCCACAATAACACATAAATGATATAAGAGCAAAAACAGAAATAACACTTTGATTTAGAAAGCAATGTTCACGGGCCTCTTCGAGGGGGCAACCTTCAATCGAGCAACACTCTGTTACAATAATCTCCAAGCTAGGGTTTTCATACCTTCGACCGTTATTTATACTAAATATGTCTATCAAGAGAAGCATCTAGAGGAAGATCCTTCTAGAAGCGGAAGCTTCTATTAGGTATTCTTACATCTGCCTTGTTCTATTTTATTGAAATGCCTTATTGATATTGACCTTTATTACATTCGAATATATTGCTCTACCTATGTCCGGGTTAGGACCCTAACATGTCTGCCCCCTTAAAAACAACCTTGTCCTCAAGGCTTGAGATGTGGAAACTGTTGCAGAATGGTAGTTGGTTCCCAAGTGGCATCTACTGGAGTTGTATCTTTCCACTAGACTATCTCTTCCTTGATGGTTCTCTGACGCGAGCGATGCTCACGTTGGTCCAAAACTACTTCTGGCTGTAGCCAAATGGATCCTTCTTCAGCTAACTCTAGAAGGTTGGTTTGAATTTGGCACCTAGTTCCAATCATCTTCTTTAAGCCTGAAACATGAAAAACAAGATGTAGCTTTGAATGGCTGGGCACAACTAACTGATAGACGACTTGTCCCACACGCTTGAGAACTGTATAAAGACCATAAAATTTGGGTGCTAGCTTCTGACAATGCTCGGCCTTGAGGGAAGTTTGCTTGTATGGTTCAGTCACAGAAACACCTAATCCCCTTCTGCAAATTGATGTTCAGAGTGACCTTGATCTGCTTGTTGCTTCATGCAATTTTATGCCATGACCAAGTTCTCTTTGAGGGTACAGAGAATATCCTCTCGAACTGGAAGTGTTTGGTCAACTGCCTGGAACTTCGATGTACCCGGTAAGTATGAGAGAACTGAAGGTGGGTTCTGTCCATATACCACTTCAAAAGGAGTCATGTGTGTAGTCGTATGGTAGGAAGTGTTGTACCGCCATTCAGATAGGGGTAACCATTGAGCCCACTGATTTTTCTTTTCAGAGGCAAAACACCTCAGATATTTTTCCAAACACTTGTTGACAACTTCTGTTTAACCATCAGTCTATGGATGATAAGTTGTGTTGAGATGCAATTCGATGCCCTATATCTTGAACAGTTCTTGCCAAAAATTGCTTGTGAACTTTAGGTCACGATCATAAACAATAGAGTGTGGCATGCCATGAAGCTTGAAGACCTGGTCCATGAAACTTTGAGCCATTTTGGATGCAGTAAATGGGTGTTGAAGAGCATAGAAATGAGCATACTTGGAGAAGTGATCCACAACCACCATTATGACTGATTTATTTCCTGATTTGGGTAAGCCGCTAATAAAGTCCATAGAGATATCCTTCCAAATAGCAGGTGGAATCGGAAGCAGTTGTAGTGTGCTCGAAGATTTGACTGTTTCTCCCTTGTTGTGTTGACACACATCACATTCATCGATAGAATTATGGATGTCCTGTTTCATACCATCCCAGAAAAAGAGCATTTGACCCTGTCATAGGTTTTGGTGAACCTGGAGTGCCCCGTTGTGGGTGTAGCATGAAGCTCAAAAAGTACCATGGATTTAAGCTTTGATTGTTTACGTAAATACAAACGACCTTTGTATCGAAGCTCATCGTGGAGCCAAGAGTACCTTGGGCAAGCTAGAGCATTGGTCTGTCATTGTTGGATCATATGCGAACTTTTGGGATCTTGTAGCCATTCCTGGAGAACAGCTTGGAGCCAATCTGGTACAATGAAGGAAAGAGAAAAAATGGATCCTTCTTCTTCATATTTTTAGGACAGTGCATTGGCCACCACATTATCTTTTCCTTTCTTGTAAATGATCTCATAATCATATCCAAAGAGCTTAGTCACCCATTTTTGTTGCTCCGGGGAGGAAATGCGTTGTTCCAGAAAGTACTTGTGGCTTTGATGGTCTGTCTTAATTTGGAAACATTTCCCCAAGAGATAAGGGCACCACAGATGAATGACATGCAGAATAGCCAAAACTTCCTTTTCATAGATGGGTTTTCCTATATTCTTTTCAGATAGTTGTTTGTTGGTGAAGGCCAAAGGTCGACCCTCTTGTATAAGGACAACACTGATTCCTTTCCCTGAGGCATAACATTCCAACACAAAGGTCTTTGTGAAATCTAGAAGGGCTAGAACCAAAGTGGTGCACATGGCCATCTTCAAGGTTTTGAAAGCTTGAGCAGTGGCTGGAGTCCAAGTGAAAGAGTTCTTTTTTAGGAGAGCAGTGAGAGGTGTTGCAATCTTTCCATAATTATTAACAAACTTGCGATAATAACCTGTTAAGCCCAGAAATCCACGCAATATTTTCAGAGTCTTTGGGTGTAGCCAGTCTTACATAGCTTCAATCTTTTTTGGATCCACCCTGACGCCATCCTTTCCAACTAGATGACCCATGTATTCTACTTTTGAGGCACCAAAAGCACATTTAGACTATTTCAGGAAAAGTTTGAGCTAAGAGAGTAGATGGAGAACTCAATCCACATCAGTAAGATGGTTTGTCTAGGTTTTGCTATAGATGAGGATATCATCAAAGAAAACTAAGACAAAATGACGGAGAAAAGGACGGAAGACATGATTCATGAGGCTTTGGAAGGTGGAGGGGGCATTACACAAGCCAAAGGGCATGAACAAAAACTCATAGTGGCCCTCATGAGTTCGAAAGGCCGTCTTGGGAATGTCTTCCTCTTTCATACATATATGGTGATAGCCCGAGTGAAGATCAAGTTTAGTAAAGAATTGGGCACCAGTCAATTCATCCAGGAGGTCATCAATGATAGGAATGGGAAATTTTTCTTTAATGGTCAGTTTGTTGATGGAATGGAAGTCGGGACACATTCTCCAAGAACATTCTTTCTTTAGGACCAAGAGGTTTCAAAGGAGGCTTTCGAGTAGGTCATGGATTTTGGATCATTGGTCAAAGAGATCTTTGGTGTTGTCCATAACCACCAAGTAAAGTTGGAAGAGGTCAACATAAAGATAAAATCTATCTCACTGCTTACAAACTATGATGGACTAGGTAGATTCAAACTGCGATGGACTAGGTAGAGTTGAGATTGTAGCCTAAGAGGAAATATTGTAATGGAGTGGAATATGTCTCAATAAGACAACAAATTTCAAGTAGAGGTAAGATGATTTCATGTTATTTATGTAACCCAGATCACTATGTGAATTTTTTTCCTTTGAAAAAGAAGTTTGTAGCTTTGGAAGCATTCCAAGTGCCATGGACTTCACAAGAAGAGTTGCATGTTGTAGCTTCCTTGATAGGTGGCCAACTTGATTGAGTTCATGAGAAAAGGTCAAGAACATGACTTGCAAGGGTAAGGTAGGCATGAACTGTGTTATGTGAATGGAACAATAAGATGGATGTGGAGGTTGTTGACAAAGGAATTCACCAATGTAGGACACATCACACTATAGAAAATGCATAAGTGGAGGTAGTCGTAGAGGATTCCTCATGGTTTTTAAAAACTTATCTAAGTGTTGGGTGTAAGTGGTGCAAGTAGGCTCTCGTTTGACAAAACTCTAAGTTGCTAAATGGTGGATCGCTTAAAAAAACATCCGGTTAGATGAATCTTGTGTTAACAATGATTACAGGGAATGAAGACTAATAAGATGAGGTTGTTATAGATGTTGTTTTAGATGGATATCAACACTAAGAGGAGATGAACATTAAGGTTGCTAAGAAGTCTCAATGGCCCAATGCTAAGAAGAGGCTCAGTAAGGTTGCTAAAAATCCATCTAAGTGGAAAAAAAATAAGGAAAAGGTGGTTGTCCAAGTAGAACATGAAATGTTGCATAAATTGTGAATATGAAGAGTTGGAGGATGAGGAATCCCCCAACAAGTCACGTGGAATATCACAGAGTGTTATAAGATAGTATGGGGGTAAACACTATATGTTTCTTCTAAATCTATTAGATGAACTTAGTCATTCCATGATTAAGGAGGAATCTTGTAGTGAACAAGATGATTGCAAGGTAATCACGAGGTACTTGAGTAGAAGCCACGAGTTTGAGGGTCTTGCTAAAGAATTGGATAAAGGAGTTAGTTTTTTTTCTCATGATCGAGGTATTTATTAAGGATTCAATTATTGTACTTTAGTATAGTATCGTAGGCAATTGTTTTGGATTGAAAAACTCATATATAGATATGTATGAGAATATTCAATGAAAAATATACAATTTACTATTAGAAACTTATAAATTTTGTTGAATAATATGGATATAAGCATATTTTATGTAAAAATTAGGAAAAGTTTAAAAGTGAAAATGGCCAATTAGCAATTTTGTTTTTTGGAAAAATGCAAAAAATGGATAATTGGTGAAAATTCATCTGGAAAAAAACACCCACCAATCATTATAAAACTCATATTGGGAACTATTTGTTTTGGTTTCCCTCTTTTTTCACTGCTTATGAAACCTACTACACAAATATATGCCAATGCACATAAGGTGCCAATGTGTTGATACCTTGTTGATGATGAAGAAACTTGGAAGAAGTTTGTTGAGTTTGATGAAGTGACTTGACAAGATTTAAGGTGAAGGCGGTGACCTTGCCCTTGTTTAGTGAAGTTGTACAATATAATGAATTGTGGATGGAATTTTAATCATTATGGGCATGGAGAATTTCATTCTTATGGGTTTGAGAACAATAGTTGGATTGATCACCTAACTAGTTTAGAACACGGGGGTTAATAATGTATTAAGTTGTAGTAGCAACAACATTGGAAGATCCTTTTTCATGAAGTTTAAGCTACAATAATAACAATATGAGAGTGCCCTTCTTGGTGGAGATTAAATTATAGAAACAACAATGTCAGAAACAAGAGGAGGAGTTCTAGGATGGCAAGTGAAGAAGTATTGGGTTAACCAAGTTTTCACCTTTCCAGAAAAGAAAGAGTTTATGTGAAGAAGGATGTAACTTCGTCTTCCCAAGCATGGCAATTGGAACCTCCACCTAATCATCTAGATGGTCTTATGTGGGTGTCACAGTCTATAACCAAAGTTGATAAAGATAAAATACATATGCATCGGGTGGCCATGTTGGATGGAAAGGAATTCCTAAGTGGCATGGCCATTAATGAATGAGAAGTTGGATAGGCAACTTTAGGCATCAATTAATGAGTCTATTAGAATTTCCTAACAGTTAAGTGGACAACATAAGCACCAAGTGTCCACTTTTCCTTGAATATGGTGGTAATACACCCCAAGTTGGGGAAAAATAATTTTACACCTTTCCTATTTAAAATGGAGGATGTGATATTCTAGGGCATCATAAAGTTGGCAAGTCATTTAGTTGTAGAGAATATTTTAATAAAATTTTCAAGCATTATATCATTGAGTGTTTCCATTGAGTTTGGAAAATTTCTTAGGGAAATCTATTAGGTGACCTTAGAGGACTTTGGAAGTGTCCATGAAATTACATAGTTGAATTGAGATAGTTGTTGAAGAAAATCATCTGCAAGAGGTAGACCCATAGGTGCTCTAAGGTAGGTGCACCTTAGTCTATTTGTACTTATATAAAAATAGGCACGTGCTCTAGTAAAACTCCCTTCTGTTGATCCATATGCATATCGGTGGCCACCCACCTATTCCATCTCACTCACATGCAACTTTTGTCATTGGGATTTATTTCCTATATTTTTGAGTCCTAAACTTATAGGGTTGTTTTGAGGCCCTAAACAATGTTATTAGGTCTCTCCACAGTCAATCTACTGACGCATTTAAAGTTTACTTGAATAATGTGTAGTCCTCAAATAGTCCTTTCCAACGGGCTATCGTGTGCCTAAGACAGACATTGTATGAAAAATTTACGACCCCGTGAAGTTGTTGTACCAAATTACCCCCATTGGGGAACACATAAATTTCGGTGCTTCATCTCCACATTGGTTCTTAAAAACCTTTTGTATTTTCATTTTCCACGGGTTAGGTTTTTGGATATTTAGGTTTTTTCCATTTATGTTAAAAAGACCTTTCGAGCCTCATTTTAATCATCTTCTTGCGAATGAGCATAGCCATCACATATCTTCTCAGAGATAAGTTGCCACCATTCTAGCAAGTCTTTCACGCTGTAATTTTACAGTTATGTACATTTCACTCATTAATAGAAAGTGTGTATTATCATATATTTTTTCCTCTTGTTATATATATATGATATATCTCTGTTATTGTCGAGCTGAAGATATACCATGTGAATCAACATTTAATTGTCAACCCGGGAAGGTAGACTTAGAGGAACCAACACAGGAAATGCAGGGCTGAAGAGGGGGTTTAAAGGATGCCAAGCTACTCTCTGAACTGCTAAAAGAAACTCACTGGAAAGAGCTACTGTATCCTACTCTGTTCTGTCGGTACTCGGTACTACTCTGTACTAACCAGTGTTGTTCTGTATATGCATGTAAAAGATAAACTGAAAACAACTAAGTTCTTGCTACTTATCACTCCACACTACTCAACAACCTTCTATGAAACTCTCTATTGTATTCAAATAAAACTTCTCTATCTCATGAGATATCCAAACTAGTTCCTGAATGTTAAGCGGTCTAAATGTGAAAACTGAAGAAATGAAATAAATGGTTGAAAAGATAATGCTAAACCCTTTGTTGCAATCAAATGGAATGCTATTTCTATTCTATGAAATCAAAGAGAAATATGGCAATGTAAAGTGAAATCAAATCTTTGTTGAGAAATTATATTCAAATTTGAAGGTAGAGTCTACTGTAAATGCAATGTATCAACTCTGTTTCCAGTGAAGGGGGCCCTGCCTTCTCTGTCAACAGTCTGTTCTCTAAATCAACACATACGGGCAAATAAATAACTCACAGTTAAAAGGGCAAGAACATAAATCAGATTACTGGAACTCTCACTATTTTATTGAAAGATGAAAACATTACAATGCTTGGAGATTTCCATTCCTCTATTCTTCTTCCCTATGCTCCATCTCTATCATCTCCCGAGCATAACAACTCTATCACATTTCAGATCCCCCCACGCATGGCTCTCTACATCCTTTCTTTTCTCGAGCATAGCCTCACGTTTTCCCCAACCCTTTGGCAATGCATGGCATCTCTTTACATAGCGTTCCCCATCTTTGGCAATGCGTGGCATCTCTTTACAAACATTCCAGATCTCTGGCAATGCTGCATAACGTTTCCAGCTCTCTCTGGCAATGTTACACCACGTTTCAGATCTCTGGCAATGTTACATAACGTTTCCAGCTCTCTCTGGCAATGTTACACCACGTTTCTAACCTCTGGCAATGTTTACATAACGTTTCTGACCTCTGGCAATGTTACACCATGTTTCAGATCTCTGGCAGTCATGGCTTTGCGCCCTAGAAGTTATAAAACGGTTTATGCTATCTATCCAATTTTCCAGCCCATCATACGATAAGCTTTAAAAAAAGAGAATACATTGATAATGTGTGGAGCCTCTACACAAGTATGTTTCAACCCATCATAAAATAATCATAAGTATTATCCTCTATAAGACAACACCCTGCATTCTTGCAAAGTTCAGCTATTCTCCGCAGAAGAGGATTATTGTTGCATTTAGAGTTGAATTCTTCGCTCATTTGTGGCTTTGGAAGCACTTCATGGTTTCTGTATACAATGGAATATATATGTGTAACAGAGTATGAATAGCACAGAAAGAATGCCATTTGCTTAACAAAAGTCTTCAGGAGAGTAAACAATGTCTTCAAGAACCAGCAAGAAAATGTTATAAATCCGGAGCCCAACAGTTATGTTATTGGATATCTTGAAATATCTCAATATATTACTTTATTATATCTCCACTCTCATTTCATGCTCAAAATAATCACGATTCATGGTATTAAAGTAGGATACTCTTGGTCATTTTTTATTGTGTGTCCCTGACGAGGTATGAGTTTACAAAGTTGGGTATTGAGCTTGTCTCTCTTGCATGCTCAAGAAACCCTTGATGGCGGAAGAAAATAAAAATGATGGAGAAAAATATTCTATTAATCTGTTGCTGGAGAAAGCTCTCACGTAACATAGGGACAAAATGATGGAGAAATTTTCCCAAATTATTCGACACCATCCGATAACAACATATGTGTCTTCATCAAGCAACCAAATTGGAGGCACCGATCCTTTCAAGATACAAATTAATTTTGATATTATTGTATTTGAAGGTCAAATAGATATAGATGTTATGGAAATATGGTCAATTCTGCTAGAAGGTTATTTCTCTGTGCACAATTTTTTCGACACGGAAAAGATCACCTTTGTGTTCCTTAAGACTCTCCCACATGTCAAACATTGGTGGGAAACTTATTGCAAGAAAAATTCCACAGATAAGTCTAGAATTTTTTAGGCCGAACCCATTTGGAAATATTTTGTAAATTTCGTCAAGGAACAATATTACCATGTTGGCAACTATGGAGACTAGTACATGATATGGACCATGCTACATCAAGAGAGGGACCAAGAAGTGTTGGTGTTCACCAATACCTTCCATACCTTATGCACCAAGCTGGGTATCAAATATTTTGAGCGGAATTTGGTTCTAAAATACCTATGATCTCTATAAAGGTACATTCAAACCGAAAATGGAGTTTCAGGACATCTCATTGTTGGGAGCTCCTTATCGTATGATGTCAAAATCAAGCAGAAATTTAAGCACCAGAACAAACAGGAGTTTGGGTCTGCAAATCTGCAACAACCAAAGTATGATAAAGACGACCCTAACAAACAACCTCTTGAAGACTATTCCAAGACACCATGAAAATAAGGGTAAGGGAAAGACAAAGAATGACACTGGAAAGTGGTGTAATTTCCATAAAATCCCCTGGCACAACACTGGTGAACATCGCTCAAAAAATTCATTGGTCCCTGATATCAAAGACGAAGAGTGAAACCCATATTAAAAATATGATTCATAAAATAATGGAAGGAGACAGATCATCGACATAGACCCCACTGCCATTGTCACAACCATAACAATCAAACCAGAAACATTGGTAGATCCTAAAGAGGGGGATCACCTCTTCCCTTCATAGATGTGAGTTAAGGGCAATCCATTGCATTTCATTGTTGATAGAAGAAGCCAGGAGAACCTCATCTTAGAAGAGGTCTTCAAACAATTTGTATTTCCAACAACACCACACCCGCAACCATACAACATCAGGGGGCTTTGCTAGAGATGAGATCTCCATGTCATCCAACAGTTCTTCCTGTTCTACGTCATCAATCCCTTCAAGGATGGGGTATTGTGCGATGTTTCCCCATTGGATTTGTATGATTTTATTTTGGGACAAATGTATATGTGGAAGCGCCATGTTTTTTATGAGTCTTGACCCCATAGTGTCATTTTTATTCTAGGGGCTCATCTTTGTACGATACTAGAGGTAGTTTAGACTATTGTTTCAAAACGACAATGCATCAAATTTCTCTCTCATACAACAAATTTTAGCTTCTTCGAGATTTGGGAAACAAATGAACAAAAGGACACTATGACCATTACGACCTTGGTTCAAGGCCCCTCTATCCATCAGAAGGAGGTTGGAAAAATTGAAGCAAAGCCCAAAGATTTATTCTGCACATAGTCATCTCATACAATCAAATTGGTTAAAAAGTTTTAACCCATCCAACATCAAGTTCATGACAACATTCCATAAGTCAAGTAGTGAAACGTCTCCAACAAGGCAAGAAGTTCACCAAGATTCAGATTCAGCAAACGTTTTCCCATAGTCCCAAGGAAATCAACGGAATGGAGACCATTGCTTCATAAGGAGAGATGATTGATACAGATGGATATTGGTGTCCATCCACCTATTCCATTTGGATCACATACAAATTTCATCATTTTTTCCTATATTTTTTATTCCTAAACTTCTGGGGATGTTTTGAGGCCCTAAACAACGTTTTTAGGGCTCACCACAGTCAAATTGTATATTAGGTTAGAGTGTGACTGAATAATGCATGGTCCTCGGATAGACCTTTCAAACGAGATATCGTGCACCTAAAAAAAATATCGTATGAAACATTTACGACCTCGGGAAGTTGTTGTACCAACTTACCCCATCGTGGCTCACACGACTGTTCATGCTTCATCTCCACATTGAGGCTGCAAACCTTTTGGATTTTCATATTTTGGGGTTAGGTTTTTGGATGTTTAGGATTTTTCCATGTATGTTAAAAAGGCCTTTAGATCCTGATTGTAATCATCTTCTTGCGAATGAGCATAGCCATCAAATCTCTTCTCAAAGATAAGTTGTCTCCATTCTACCGAGTCTTTCACTATGTAATTTTACAGTTTTGTACATTTCACTTATTAATAGAAATTGTGTATTACGCTTATTTTTTTATGTTATTATAGATATCTAATATATCTTTGTTATATTATTGGATCTCTTGCAATATCTAGGTATATTTCTTTATTATATCCCCACTCTCATTTCATGCTCAAAACAATCTAGATCATGTGCTAGAAAAACAAGATTGTAGAGAAATAAAATAAAAAGATGAAGAAATATAACATAGAGGATACACAATACAATAGAGACACAAATATACATGTTGCACCAAGTGTGAGCTACATCCAACAGATAAATTGGCAGGTCCTTCCTTCTTATTTTCTAGCAAAATTAAGTGATACAACCTACAACACACCGATTGTAACTTCCTCTTCTTTCTATCACAATATCCTCTCTCAAAATAAAATATTCAAACACATACATAGCCATAATACAATTCTCTCATAAAATAGGGTTTCCTTCTAGGTAAAAAAACACTAACATAACTTCTACCATCAAATTTGCGACCTTATAATGAATAGTCCA
>ML814614.1:26741-58512 GCA_009831015.1 Picea engelmannii
ACCTGTCCCCACACCTTCTATCTGTTATCCCTGCAATCCTTCCCCCATGACTTTTAGACCATTAACAATCTCTTAACGGTCCCTTGCCCTAAAAAAATTCCCTACACATATAACAACCCCACTATTCCCCCCTTGTTACAGTATTTGTTGACTGAGAACCCGTGAAGACTGAGAAAATCTTATCAAATATTGTTGTGAGACTACCATATCCCTCACTTATCTTCAACTTCAAGCTAATTTCCCAGTGAAGTTATTCAAAAGATGACGAAAGTGAAAAAAACGACGGAAATAGAGTTCAAAGGGATAGATGCAAAGGAAATCAGTATGAGAGGACAATAAGCAGATTTTTTGGAGATAGTTTCAACCTTGTTCTATATTTTAGGGGGATGAATACACCTAGTAGAAGAAGATCAACATTCAATGAACTAATTCCAAATTTCAATGCATGATACTTGCAGGAAGTTCAAGATTTCCAGCAAATAAATTAGAGATATTATTTTATCTTTATGTTTATTATGCAGACTTTCCAAAAATATCCACAGTCAGTGACAGTTCACTTAAAATTTTGAATAGAAGATCATAAATAGTGTATTTTGAAAATATCTACATGTTTGTAATAAATTTTATTCAGAGTTTTCCAGAAAATGTTGGATAATATTTTGTAAATCAGTTCCTTTTTGGAATTCGATATTGGTTTAGCAGAAAGTCTACAAATAGGTTGTAATAAGACTTATAAGTCATTGGGAGTTGTTTTGAAAGATAGGAATACTATTGTAAAGCAGCTCACAAAAACATCATTGATCATGTTTTTCAGTAATACTGTGCAATTATTACACAATGATTGTGTCAACTTTATTGGTGAAGTGCATTTTTCCCTGTTAATTTGTTTTCTTTTGTTATCACTATTGTTTCCTAAATTCTAAAATATTCTAAGAAGATAAGGAATGAATTTTTTTAAATGTACACTATGTCTGTGGCTGAAGAATATTTTTTGTGTTTTCCACTGAAGATTAAAATCAAAATTCTTAATTGCTCTGTTTTTTATTTGATTTCTAAAACTTTTCATCTCGTCCATACCTTAAATATTTGAGGATCCAATGAATTGGTGTAACCTTCCCTTCAATATGAGTCTGTTAAACCTTGTATTTGATCAATTCAAAACTGTGAATCGATTTTCCCAATGGCCCATCTTTACTGTTCTAACCAAAAATATCAAATCAAACGAACAAACCCTAAATGATCATAACTAGGATAATATTTTAATATAAAAAAATATAAATATTACAAAGAGATCCCTCTCTTAAGATGGCAAGGATAGATCCCATCCTCCAAAGTGGTTTTGTGGTTACCTCTATCATTTCTTTCACAGCCGTATGAAATTACAGAGTGCTAACATAGTGATGACATTACCGAGGAAGAAAGGCTAATCTCCCTTAGGAAAGAATATCAAGTTTTTAGATCTTATTATTGATGGTGGATAATGATCAAACATAGAAAGGATGAAATCATCCACATGGAGACTTCATTCTCAGTTATATCCTGATGAAATAATATCATGGCGACTCCATTATTAGAAATATTCATTGCTTGAGGCGTTCACAAATGACTCCACTGAGCTAATGAAGAACTTAGAAGCTGATACTATCATTTCATGGTAAGCATGTTTATATTTTTCACAGATTCACAATTTCCCAAATCCTTTACCCAAGGATGAATATTTTTTGAGAAATGGTCCAGAATTTAATGGAGTTGATCTGAGTTTGACTTCGAAACATCTATCAAATTTTTGTGATATCACTGAGCTTCTTAGAGTCAAACATGAAGATGTTCACCTTAGATTGTTTAATGATTCATTCGAAGGAAAGTGTAAAAGTTGGGCTGAAGGTTTTTCTGTTGGATCTATTAGAACTATTATATCTTTCTAGGTTGTCTTTTTGGAAAGGTGGATGGAGGGGACAGAGTTTGTGGCAGACTCTCCTTCCATTCAAAGCTTTATGGAATGAAACAATATGTTCATTGAAGATGGAGATGATGAGATATTTTCTGCATGTTTGTCTTCTTAGTTAAAATCATGTAAATGTAGCTCAGTGGCTAAAATTCAATTTTTAGATGAATTTCCCAAAGATATTGAGAGGAAGCTCAAAGCTTTAGAATTTTAGGAAACACCTCAAATTCATCCAATTTTTTGTCGTCCTTGTGAATTTTTATGTCAGGAGAGTAAAGATTGCACATGGTTGCCTTCGCCCTTTGATTTGGGAGCTCAACAAACAAATTTTAATAACCACGATTTCTATGACCCCATGTATGAATATATGGAAATATTGTTTAGTTTAATTTCACAGTCATGCCTCCACTGTGACAAGAAGAAGTATTCTAAGTTTCCCTTGCCATCACAAATTCTAGTGTTTACTCTGCTCAAGAACAATCAAGCAGTCCAATTATGTGAGCAACTGCTTGATTGGATTTACTAGAAATTTGATATCACTTGATTCAGCAGTTGTCTTTGACATATTAGAGTAGGATTGTGTACACAAATAAGCTCTAATTTTTTAGCATTCTTTTCAATTTCGGTTTGTAGCATAGCTTTCAGCTTTGGAGTATAGTTCAAATTTCAGAGTGAATTTCATAGGTGTTATGGAACAAAAGTTTGTAGTCTTGGGATTATCCCAATGGATCAGGATACTAGTCTACGATGTTCTTTGGCACCTCACTGTGAGGATGCCATCCCCATTGGAGCCACTACTAGGTTCCTATAAATACATGTAATCTGTTTGTTCAATTATCTATTTTTGAAATATTTTGGTAAGGTTTAGCCTATGAATCAATGGGTGTCATATCCTAAAAAATGTGTTTATCCAAATAATGATTTAGCTTTTGAAGTTTTATGGTCAAAACAAAGTATGGATCTTTGGGATATTTTTGCATATCAATTTAGTTCAGATCAGGTTCCAGGTGTTTGCATGGTATAGTGCTCAGGAGAAGATTTCCAATGGTATATCTAGTGCTAAAGACTGACATCTAGATCAAAAGTTAGAGAGGAAATTATTTTTCTTATGTTTTATGGCGCATATGTTAAACCAAAGTTAAAAAGTTGACAAGACAGTTTGTCTTGTGGCACTTAAAATCAACGCATATTTTCCCTAACGCCATTATCCTTCCTGTCGATCGACGATCATCATTTATTTTCAGCCCCCCTCGACCTACATACATATATCAACGGAGGGGGGGTATGAGAATTTGTTTTACCCATCCTTGACCCCACCTAACGTGGCACTCCCTCGTTTTTTTCCACCTCCTCTGATTACCACATACCACCTACATTCCCCCCTATGAAAGATGCCTAACTCACTCTCAATATCACTCACCTTCCCACCTCTACTCCTCCTCTCCCTACACGACACTTGTCCCCACACCTTCTATTCGTTATCCCTCCAACCCTTCCCCCATAACCGTTAGACCATTAGTAGTCCTTTAGCGGTCTCGCGCCCTAACAAATATCCCTACACATATAAAAACCCCCATATCCCCCCCCCGTTACAGTATTTGCTGATTGAGAACCGGTGAAGACTAATAAAATATTATCAAATATTACTTTCATACTGCCATCACCCTCACTTATCTTAAACTGCAAGCTAATTTCGCGATGAAGTTATTCAAAGGATGACAAAAGGAAAAAAAATGCCAGAAATAGAGCTCAAAGGGACAGATGGAAAATAAATCAATATGAGAGGATAGTAAGATGATTTTGTGGAGATAGTTTCAACCTTGTTCTAGATTTCAGGGGCGTCAAGACACCTAGGAACAAAAGATCAACAGTCAATGAACTAATTCTAGATTTCAATGCACGATACTTGCAGGCAGTTCAATATTTCCACGAGATAAATTAGAGATATTATTTTATCTTTAAGTTTATTATGCGGACTTTCCAAAAATAGCCATAGTCAGCGACAATTCCCTTAAAAGTTTGAATAGAAGATCATAAATAGTATATTTCGAAAATATCTATATGTTTGTTATAAATTTTATTCAGATTTTTCCAAAAAATGTTGGAGAATATTTTGTAAATCAGTTCCTTTTTGGAATCTGATATTAGTTTAGTGGAAAGTCTATAAATAGGTTGTAATAAGACTTATAAGTGGTTGGGACTTGTTTTGAAGGATAGGACTACTGTTTTAAATAATCCCATAGAAACATCATTGATCATATTTTCCAGTAATACTGTGCAATTATTACAGGATCCTTGTGCCAACTTTATTGGTGAAGTGCATTTTTCCTTGTTAATTTGTTTTATTTTGTTATCACTATTGTTTCCTAAATTCTGAATTATTCTAAGAATATAAGGATTGAATTTGTTTAAATGTACACTCTGTCTCCGGATTAAGAATATTTTTTGTGTTTTCCACTGAAGATTAAAATCAGAATTCTTAATTGCTCTATTTTTTTATTGGATTTATAAACCTTTTCATCTCATCCATACCTTAAATATTTGAGGATCGAATGAATTTTCCTACCCTGCACTGCAATATTAGCCTCTTAAATCATGTATTTGATCAATTCAAAACTGTGACTCAATTTTCCCAATGGCCCATCTTCATTGTTCCAATCAAACAATTCAAATCAAACGAACAAACCCTAAACTATCATAACTAGCCTAATATTTTAATATAAACAAATCTAAACATTACAGAGAGATCCCTCTCTGAAGATGACAGGGCTAGATCCCATCTTCCAAATTTTTTTTGTGGTTACCTCTGTCATTTCTTCCACATCGTTAAGAAATTACATAGTGCTAAGATAGTGGCAACCATACTGGGGAAGAAAGGCTAATATCCCTCAAGAAAGAATATCAAGTTTTTAGATATGATTCTTGATGGTGGATAGAGATCAGACATAGGAAGACTGAAATTATCCACATGGCGAATCCATTCTCAGTTATATCCAGATTAAATAATATCATGGTGACTCCACTGTTAGAAATATTCATTTCTTGAGGTGTTCACAAATGAATCCACTAGGCTAATGAAGAACTTAGAAGTTGATACTATCATTTCAAGGTTTGCATGTTTAGATTTTTCACAGATTGATGGTTTCCCAAATCCTTTACCCAAGGATGAATATTTTTTGATAGATGGTCCAAAATTTAATGGAGATGATCTAACTTTGACTTGGAAATATCTATCAAATTTTCATGATTTCATTGAGATTCTTAGAGTCAAACATGAAGATGTTTTCCATAGATTATTTCATGATTTGTTCCAAGGAAAGTGTAAAAGTTGGGCTGAAGGTTTTCTTGGTGGATCTATTAGTACTGTTACAACTTTCTGGATTGTCTTTTTGGAAACATGGATGGAGGGGGTAGATTTTGTGGAAGACCTCCTTCCATTCAAATCTTCATGGAATGGAACGATATGTGCATTGAAGATGAAGACGATGATAAATTTTCTACATGTTTGTCTTCTTATTTAAAATCATGTAAATGTAGCTCAGAGGCCAAGATTCAATTTTTAGAGCAATTTGTGAAAGATGTTGAGATAAATATCAAAGCTTTAGAAGTTCTCGAAACACGTCAATTTCCTCCATTTTTTAGTCTTCTTTGCAAAGTTTTATGTCAGCAGAAGTAAGATTTCACATGGCTACCTTCGTCGTTTGAATTGGGAGATCAACAAACAAATTTTAATAAACATGATTTGGATGACTCTATGGCTGAATATATGGAAATATTATTCAGTTTAATTTCATAGTCGTGCCTCCACTGTGACAAGCAGAAGTATTATGAGTTTCCCTTGCCATCATAAATTCCATTGTTTACTCTACTCAAGAACAATCAAGCAATCCAATTATGTGAGAAACTACTTTACTGTCTTTATTGGAAATTTGAGATCATTTGATTCAACAATTGTATTTGGCATATTAGAGTAGGATTGTGTACATATATAATCTCTACTTTTTTAGCATTCTTTTCAATTTCTGTTTGCAGCATAGCTTTCTTCTTTGGAGTATATTTCATATTTCAAAGTGAATTTGAATCAGTTGAGGATTGGAGAATATTATCAATTGGTTATCAGTTTCAGAGGTTTTATGGCAGAGCAGGTTGTAATCTTGGGATCGGCCCAATGGATCAGGCTAGTAGTCTACAGTGTTCTTTGGCACCTCACTTGGAGGATTCCATCCCCATTGGAGCCACTGTTAGGGTCCTATAAATATATGTAATCTATTTGTTTAGTTATCTATTTTGGAAATCTATTGGCAAGGTTTATCTTATGAATCACTAGTTGTCATGGCCTAAAAAATGTGTTTATCCAAATAGTGATTTAATTTTTGAATTTTGATGGCCAAAAAATGTATGGACATTTGGGATATTTTTTCATATAAATTCAGTTCAGATTAGGTTGAAGGTGTTTGCATGGTATAGTTCTCAGGAGCATATTTCCAATGGTATATCTAGTGGCTTACACTGACATTTATATGAAAATTTAGAAAGAAACTATTTTTCTTATGTTTTATGGCGCACATGTTAAACCAAAGTTGCAAAGTTGACAAGACAACTTGTCTTGTAGTGCATAAAATCTACACAGATTTTCCCCAAGGACATCGTCCCTCCTCCCGATCGATGACCATCATTCCCCCAAACCTACATACCTTTATCGGTGGAGGGGGCATGCAAAAAGTGTTTTTTCCCCGTCCCGACCCCACCAAACGTGGCACTTCCTCGTTGTTTCACACCCCCTCATCTGATTTCCACATACCACCTACCCCCCCTCTGTGAAATCTGCCTCACTCACTCCTGATACCACTCACATTCTCATCTCTACTCCCCCTCTCCTAGACAACACATATCCCCAAACCTTATATATGTTATCCCTTCGACCCTTCCCCCATGAACTTTAGACCGTTAGCAGTCCCTTAACGATCCTACGCCCTAACAGATATCCCTACACATATAGAAACCCCACAATTTCCACCTCGCGTTACACTATTTGTTGACTGACAACTCGTGAAGATTGAGCAAGTCTTATCAAAGATTGTTTTCAGACTACCATCACCCTCACTTATCGTCAACTTCAAGCTAATTTCTCGGTGAACTTATTCAAAGGATGACGAAAGGAATAAAACTATAGAATTATAAATGAAAGGGACAGATGGAAAAGAGATCAATATTATAGGAAAGTAAGCAGATTTTATGGATATTTTCAACCCCGTTCTATATTTCATGGGCATGAAGACACCTAGTAGCAGAAGATCAACAATCAATGAACCAATTCCAAATTTCAATGCATGATACTTGCAGGAAGTTTAAGATTTCCAGCAGATAAATTAGAGATATTATTTTATCTCTAATTTTATTATGCAGACTTTCCAAAAATAGCCACGGTCATCGACAATTCACTTAAAATTTTGAACAAAATATCATAAATAGTATATGTCGTAAATATCTACATGTTTGTAATAAATTTTATTCAGATTTTTCCATAAAATGTTGGAGAATATTTTGTAAATCAGTTCCTTTTTGGAATTTGATATTAGTTTAGTAGAAATTCTTTAAATAGGTTGTAATAAGACTTATAATTTGTTGGGACTTCTTTTGAAGGATATGACTAGTATTGTAAAGCATCCCACAAAAACATGATTGATTATATTTTCTAGTAATATTGTGCAATTATTATAGGATGTTTGTGTCAACATTATTGGTGAAGTGCATTTTTCCCTGTTAATTTGGTTTCTTTTGTCATCACTATCGTTTTCTAAATTCTAAATTACTCTAAGAAGATAAGGAAAAAAATTGTTTAAATGTACACTCTATCTCTGGCTTAAGAATATATATATTTTTTTTTCACTGAAGATTAAAATCATAATTCTTAATTGCTTTGTTTTTTATTGTATTTCTAGACCTTTTCATCTTATCCATACCTTAAATATTTGAGGATCCAATGAATTTTCCTACCCTGCCTTGCAATATTATCCTGTTAAACCTTGTATTTGAACAATTCAAAACTGTGACTCCATTTTCCCAATGGCCCATCTTCATTGTTCCAACCAAACTATTCAAATCAAACAAATAAACCCTGAACTATCATAACTAGCCTAATATTTTAATATAAAAAAATTTAAATCTTACAGAGAGATCCCTCTCTAAAGCTGGCAGGGATAGATCCTAGCTTCCAAAGTGATTTTGTGGTTACCTCTATCATTTGTTTCACAGCCTTAAGAAATTATAGAGTGCTAACAATTTGGAAGAAGTGACTTGACAAGATTCAAGGTGAAGGCAATGACCTTGCCCTTGTTTATTGAAGTTGTACAATATAATGAAATGTGGATGGAATTTTAACCATTTTGGGCTTGGAGAATTGCATTCTTATGGGTTTGAGCACAATAGTTGGATTGATCACCTAACTAGTTTAGACCATGGGGGTTAATAATGTATATAATCATGTAAAAAATGACTAAGGTACTAAATTGATAGTAAGTGTGGATAAATATGATATTATATAGTTGAGTGACAATCTTGGTGAATATTAAGTTGTAGTAGAAACAACATTTGAATATCCTTCTTCATGAAGTTTAAATTGCAACAATAATAATATCAGAGTGGCCTTTTTTGTGGAGGTTGAATTATAGAAACAAAAATGTTAGCAACAAGAAGAGGAGTTCTAGGATGACAAGCGAAGAAGTCTTGGGTTGACCCAATGTTGACCTTTCTAGAAAAACAAGATTTTATGTGAAAATGGATGTAAATCCCTCGTCCTAAACATGGAAATGGGAACCTCCACCTGGTCATCTAGATGGTCTTATGTGGATGTGACAGACTATGACCAAAGGTGATCAAGATAAATTACATGTGCATTAGTTGGTGATGTTGGATGACAAGGAATGCCTAAGTATTAAGAAACTTGGCTAAAATATTTGGAAAATATGGAAAATAGTTGAGTGTTTCCATAAAGCAATCGCTTGTTAAACATTGTCCAAATATTGAAGATGTCTTGGGATGACTTAAAATTTATGCATTTTGGGAAGAATGTGGACCTAGTTGCGGGATATGTTCATTGGTTCATGGGTTGTAAAGAGCTATGAAGAACACATTCGATAGGTGTTCCACGGTTTTGTCTCTAGGTGCAACCCAAGAAGAAAGAAGGGTTTTAGAGTTGCATGACCATTAACAAATGAGAAGTTGGCTAGAAAACTTTAGGAATCATTTAATGAGACTATTAGAATTTCCTAATAGTTAAGTGGACAACATAAGAGCCATAGGTCCACGTTTCCTTGAATATGGTGGTAAGACACTCAAAGTTGGGGAAAAGTAATTTTACACCTTTCCTATTTAAAGTGGAGGATGTGAGATTATAGTGCATCATAAAGTTGGCAAGTCATTTAGTTGTAGAGAGTATTTTAATAAAAATTTCATGCACTATATTCTTGAGTGTTTCCATTGAGTTTGGAAAATTTCTTAGGGAAATATATGAGGTGACCTTAGATGACTTAGGAAGTGTCGATGACATGACATAGTTGAATTTAGATTGTTGTATAAGAAAAGGATCTACAAGATGTAGACCCACATGTTCTTTAGGGGTTGGATTGTGCATGTGGAGTGGCTCTAAGGTAGGTGCACCTTAGTGTATTTGTACTTATATAAAAAGAGGCACAGGATTTGTTCAAACTCCCTTGTGTTTATCCATATGGATATTTTTTTCCACCCACCTATTTCATTTGGTTCACATGGAAATTTCATCACTGGGAGTTATTTCCTATATTTTCGAGTACTAAACTTCGGGGGCTGTTTTGAGGCCCTAAACAGTGTTTTTAGGTCTCTCCAAAGTCAAACTATAGATGCATCTATAGTTTGAAAGAATAATGTGTATTCTTCAAATAGACTTTTCCAACGGGCTATCATGCACCGAAAACGAAGATCTTATATAAAATTTACGACCCTGTGAAGTTGTTGTACCAACTTACCCCCATCAGGGCCCACATGAGTTTTGGTGCTTCATCTCCACATTGGGGTTGAAAACCTTTTGAATTCTCATCTTTCGGGGGTTAGGTTTTTGGATGTTTAGGGTTTTACTTTTGTGTTAAAAATTCCTTTCGAGTGTCATTGTAATCATATTCTTGCGAATGAGCGTAGCCATCACATCTCTTCTCATAGATAATATGCCACCATTCTAGTGAGTCTTTCACTCTGTAATTTTATAGTTTTGTACATTTCACTCATTGATAGAAATTGTGCATTACAGTATATTTGTTCCTCTTGTTATATATATCTGATATATCTCTATTATTTTATTGGATCCCTTGCAATATCTCGGTATATTTATTTATTATATCTCTTCTCTCATTTCATGCTCAAAATAATCTGGATCAGTGGTATCAGAGCAGGCTTCTCTTGGTCGTTTTTCAGTGCATTTCCTCGATGAGGTATGAGTATATAAATTTAGGTATCCATCTTGTCTCTATTGAGGAAAATCACTCTCACATGCCCAAGAAACCCTCCATGGTAGAAGAAAATAAAAATGATGGAGAATAAGATCCTATTAATCTGTTGCTGGAGAAAGATATCACATGACAGAGGGACAAAATGATGGAGAATTTTACCCAAATTCTTCAACGCCTCTCTATAACAACATATGCATCTTCATCAAGAAACCACTTTGGAGGCACTGCTCCTTTCCAGTTACAAATTAATTTTGATATTGCTATATTTGAAGGTCAGATAGATGTGGATGCTCTGGAAAAATGGTTAAATATGCCAAAAGGTTATTTCTCTGTGCACAATTTTTCTGAAATGGAAAATATCACCTTCGTTGTCCTTAAGATTCTCCAACATGTCAAACATTGATGGGAAACTTACTGTAAGAAAATTTCCTCAAAGGATTTTGGAATGTTTGAGGCCAAACCCAGTTGGTAAATTTTTGTATATGTCATCAAGGAACAATATTACGTTGTTGGAAAATATGAAGACCAGTACATGAGATGGACCACTCTGCGTCAAGAGAGTGGACAAGCAGTGCCGGTGTTCACCAATACGTTCCATACCTTGTGCACCAAGTTGGGTATCATATATTTTGAGTGGAATTTGGTTATGAAATACAATGGGGCTCTACACAGGTACATCCAAACCGAATGGAGTTTCTGGAAATCTCATCATTGGGAGGTGCTTCTCGATATGTTGTCAAAATTGAGTAGAAATTTCAACACAAGAAAAAACATSRGTTTGGGTATACAAATMAACAAAAACAAAAGTATGATAAAGAYGATCCTAACAAACAGCCTCCTGAAAACTAGTCCAAGAAAAAGGAAAAKAAGGGTAAGGGAAACACAAAGAATGACRCTAGAARGTGGTGTGATTTCCACRAAATCCCCTGGCACAACATTGATGAATGTCACTCAAAAAAGTCATTGGTCGTTGATATCAATGACAAAGAGTCAAACTCAGATTCAAAATATGATTCATAAAATAATGGAAGGAGACAGATCATCGACACAAACCCCMCAACCACTATCAMAACCATAACAATCCAACCAGAAACACCAGTAGATCATGAAGAGGGGGAACACCTCTTCCATTSATAGATGTGGGTTATGGGGATTTCGTTGCATTTCATTGTTGATAGAAGAAGCCAAAATAACCTCATCTTAGCAGAGGTATTCAAACAATCGTGATTTCCAACAACACCCCAAACGCAACCCTACAACATTGAGTGGCTTCTCCAGGGATGATATCTCCATGTCAGCCAACAGTTCCACCTGTTTCCCAATTGCATTTATGTTATGTTCTTTTGGTCCAACCATATATGTGGAAGCACCATGTTGTTTATGAGTCTCAACCCCGCACTATCATTGTTACTCTAGGGGCTCATCTCTATAGGATACAAGAGGTAGTTTCGACTATTGTTTCAACACAACAATGCAACAAATTTGTCTCTCATATGAAAAAGTTTAACTTGTTTGCGATTTAGAAGGAAGTGAGCAGAAGGACATTGTGACCACTACGACCTTGGTTCAAGCCACCTATATCCAATAGAAGGAGGTCATAAAAATTGAAGCAAAGCCCAAATATTCCTTATGCACATAGTCATCTCATACAGTCAAATTGGTTAAAAAGGTCCGACCCCTCCAACATCAGGTTCACGACAGCCTTCCATAAGCCGAGCAATGCAATGTCTCCAGCAAGGCAAGAAGTTCACCAAGATTCAGATTCAACAAACGCTTTCCCATCTTCCTAGGGAAACCAACACAATGGAGACCATTTCTTCCTACGGATAGAGGATTGATCCAGATTGATATCGGGGGCCATCCACCTATTCCATCTAGATCACATGTAACTTTCATCATTCGTAGTTATTTCCTAGATTTTTGAATTCTAAACTTCTGGGGATGTTTTGATGCCCTAAACAATGTTTTTGGGGCTCGTCACAGTCAAATTGTAGATTGAATTAGATTTTGATGACATAATTTGTAGTCCTCAGATAGACCTTTCCAACAGGATATCGTGCACATAAAACAAAGATCGTATGCAAAAGTTACGACATCAAGAAATTTTTGTACCAACTTACCCCATCGGGGCCCACATGAGTTTTGGTGCTTCATCTCCACATTGGGGCTGCAGACCTTTTGGGTTTTCATCTTCCAAGTTTAGGTTTTTGGATGTTTAGTATTTTTCCATTTATGTTAAAAATTCCTTTCAAGCCTCATTGTAATCATCTTCTTGTGAATGAGTGCATCCATCACATCTCTTCTCAGAGATAAGATGGCACCATTCTAGCGAGTCTTTCACTCTATAATTTTACAGTTATGTACATTTCACTCATTAATAGAAATTATGTATTACCATATATATTTTCCCCTTGTTATATATATCTTATATATCTCTGTTATATTATTGGATCTCTTGTAATATCTCAATATATTTCTTTATTATATCTCTGCTCTCATTTCATGCTCAAAATAATCTAGATCATGTGTTAGAAAAATAGGATCGCAGAGCAATAAAATAAAATAAATGCATAAATAAAACACACAATATACACAATACATTAGAGACACAAATATATGTGGTGCAGCTAGTGTGGAAAACGTCCACCAGAGAAATTGTCAGGTCCTTCTTTCTTATTATCTAGAAAAATGAAGGGATACAACCTACAACACACCTATTGTAACTTCCTCTTCCCTCTCTCGCAGTATCAACTCTTAGAATACAATATTCAGACACATACATAGCCATAATACAATTCCCTCATAAAACAAGGTTTCCTTCTAGGGAAAAAAACCCTAACATAACTTTTACCGTCATATTTGTGACCTTATAATGAACGGTCCAATTTGGAAATTGCAATATTTTACAAGGCAATTTTCCTCAATATTTTACCATAAAACAATTTCCTGCCCCCCCTGGACCCCCTTGGCGACAATTGTGGGGGGAAATCCCCCCCCACACCCCCGATAGGGAATTGGGTCCAATCATAGTTGAAACAAGCATATGAATAGGGAAGATAATCAGGATCTACAACCAACATCATGTGTACTCTTGTTGTAGTAATATACTTCATAATAAAACAGAAGGTTTCCACCTTGGGTGCCACCCAAACATCTTATGATGTGGTCTCTTTACTTGATGGATATTATTGTTCCTTGCAATGTTCTAATTGGTTAAGTGTTGATTTATTTGTATAAGTGTTAAAGTGTATTACTAGGATGTGTTAAGTCCATGGTTGGACGTGGAGCCTAGTGTTAGTGAACTTCTTTGAAGTGTTAATAGTTGTAGATGAGAGAGTAGTTATGGCTAGAATCTATGTGAAGAGGTGTAGAATGGTTGCAAGTAGTTGTAGGTTGGTCAATATATTATATCTGAAGAAAGGTGGTACAACACAACCTAGGGTCCTATGTGAATAAAATTTGTAGAAACCCCTAGGGGTATGACATGTTCCCTTTTGGAATGATGAGCACTAAGGAAATGCGATTTTCATGAGCTTGGTCATGAGTATCATCACCACAATATCTCAATTCAGAAATAAATCATCTCTTGGATGAGACTTAGCAACATTTAAAAAAAAAATTATTGATAGCTTCCCCAAGTTAAAATGTTCCTAGTTGAGAGTTTAACCAAAGGTTCCAACTTGGTTCCATAAAGATGAGATATTAGATCCCACAACCAATCTACTAATACAAATCATTTGATTTCTAATTATAAAATTATAAAACATACGTGGTGATGCAACAAGATTGGTAGCAATGAAGCGAATATTTCACCCACATGCTTCCACCCCCACCAATCTTCGACTCTCTCATCCATACTTCTCCTCCTCAACCAATCTTCAACTCTCTCATGATTTTAGCTCAAGTATGCTTTACATCTGATAGCTTCTCAAAACCATTTTTTCCTTTCTTTCCTTTTTGTTTGGTGAATTTACCATATTGTTCATGTTATCATATTTATGTTCATGTTATCTGAATGTACATATCACTATCAACTAAATAATTCACTAGGAAAGAAACAAAACATGAAATTTGTTCTACTTGGCTTTTTTCTAAGCATGTAGTGAAGCATTAGAGTATCAAAGTTAGATTTGAAGCACTATAACAAAAATCTTTTCACTAAGGAAGACAAGGAGGACAATGAGGCTTCGAGATCAATTCCCTAGGTTCATATGTGAAAGAGAATTCCACTGTAATGGGACATAGGAGCCTCTCCACATTTTCTTCTAGGTGGCATTTCATCTCTTGCCATGCCATGCCACACATGTAGTGGATCCTACCTGGGAATGTGTGTGGCTAAATGAGTCATTGAAAAGATGTGGTTCCTCTTGAGGCATTAATGATATACATCTAAGACATTAACTCAAGTCATTAATGATGTACATCTAAGACATTAACTTTACATTCTCTTTGCAAGTATCCTGATGTAATTTATGTTCCAATTCATTGAAATCAATTATTTATGTCAAATTTAAAATCTAAAAAGAAAAGTTTTCAATTGTGTCAAATTTTGAATGTGTTGAATAACAACTCTTCTATATAATTCTAAATGATGTGTTTCTATATAGAATGTTGAAATGTTGATTTGAGTGTAGAAGATAACAATAATTTCTTCGAACCAACCACCTAAACTAAACCCAACTCACAATTGAAAAGATTATATATATAATATAACATTTGAATAAAGAAGAGATAAGATGATTTGCGTGTATCTTTATCCCATGGTGCTATTGATATGATACCATGTAAATAGCGGTTTTTTAAAAACCGCTTGTTAATTAATGGCAGTCAATACCCTGCCGAGGACGTTAGTTTGGTCACATCACATTTCAAAGTCTACCCCGGAGTTGATCATGTATACAACCCCACAACTACAGTTAAAGAAAAGGCAAAGCCGAACTATGATGTCAACTTGTCATCCGGGGTTGAGTTGTGACCGAAGGAGAATGAAATCTCAGCGAACCAGCAAATTCCACATGCAAATCCTGCAACCGGTAAGTGCGGGATCGTCCCCGCCGACGGGACCGGGGCTCAGAAAATGACCTCCACTTTGACTCAACTCATTATGTTTCCCGTGGGTAGATTTTTTATTTGAAGAAACTTGTTATGATGTGTTAGTCCATGCTATAACTTTCTGTTATTGTATTTCAAGATTGAATGATTATGACATAGAACATGATGTTTATCACCCTTGGTACGTATTCTGCGAATTTTACAATTTAAGAATCCAAGTCAACAAATCCACCGTGCTAAGCACGTTCTCCATGGTGGGGGTGGAAGTTGTGCAAGTTTCTTGTAGCCTTTCATATTGAATGATATACTTATAGAATCTAATGCCTAAGTTGACTTGAGTTGGTTCTCCATGGTGGGGTGCAAGTTGTGTAAGTTTCTTGTAGCCTTTCATATTGAATGATATACTTATAGAATTTAATGTCTAAGTTGACTTAAGTTGGTTCTCATGGTGGGGTGCAAGTTGTGCAAGTTTCTTGTAGCCGTTCATATTGAATGATATACTTATAGAATCTAATGCTTAAGTTGACTTAAGTTAAGAGGTATTGCATGGATTTACTTAAAGCAATAGTAATCCCCAAACCTTTATAAGTAATCGTTGTTTGAGTCAAGTTGTGACCCATTTTCTCGTGATAATCAAGTACCATAATGTAATCAACTTCTTAATGTGTAATCAATTTCTTAATGTCAATGGTGGTTGAATTTGATTTCTTGAGCAACCATTACCATAATCTACTAATTTTAGGAATGTGACATTTTTTTTTGAAAACTAATGTCAAATAATAATGAATACTATTCATAAATATCGAAGTTTTTCTACCATCCAAAAATGTGTCTCAATACTAATCGCAAATATTGAAACTTCAGTGACATCCAAATATATACCTATCAATGATGCAATATGACCTTCGATGACATTGTTTCTAAGTATATATTTATTTAGATCTAAAACACATTATTATTAATTTTTTTTCATTTTTTACTCTATGAATTTTGTATATAGTACTAACATACACACATAAATTTGGAGATTGCAATCTTTTGTTTACTCTTATGCCATGTTTATGTGTGACTCACTCGATGATAATATGGTATTTTTAAGGAATCCTTCTATGATGGATAACTTTCTTTAGTTCTCATACCTTAAATTGGATATATGACCTCTTAGAGATGTCTAGAGCTTCGGTAGGGTTCTTGTTTCCTTTCTCCTCTCAGTATTTGGCCCTTGATCATTTATTTGACTTCTCTTCATAAAAATTGAGCATGTGAAATGCCATAATGTAATCAACTTCTTAATGATGATGGTGGTTGAATTTGATTTCTTGAAAACCATTATTATAATCCACTAAATTTTGTAATGTGACATTTCTTTTGAATAATAATGTCAAATAAGAATGAATAYTAATCACAAATATTAAAGTTTTGTTAGCATCCAAAMATGTGCTTCAATACTAATCATAGATATTGAAACGTCAYTGGCATCCAAATATGTACCTATCAATGATGTGATGCGACATTCAATGATATTGTTTATACGTATATATTTAATTAGATCTAAAATGAAATATTATTAAGTTTTTTGTTTTTYATTGTATGAATTTCATATATAGTACTAATATACACACATCAATTTGGAAATTGCAATTTTTGGTTTATTCTTATGCCATGTTTATGTGTGATGTATTCTATGATAATATGGRATTTTTAAGGCATCCTTTTATGATGGATAACTTTCGGTAGGGTCCTTACTTTGTCCCCCCTCTCATTCTTTGGCCCTTGGTCATTTTTTTGAATCCTCTTGATCCRTGARGCACTTACCTTAGATATTTCCTAAATGTATGGGTTTAGATTGGGGTGCGAATTCCYGATTTGTTTCATAGTCACTAAGGATGATTCATTACAAGTTGACGATGATCAATGGTTGTTTTGGGATACTGTTTATGGGGTGAAAGTGAGTCAAAACCCTTAACCCTTTAAAATATCATGGAGGAGAGGGCATTATAGATTCCTAAATAGGGTACTACACCTGTGTTCCACGAATAGTTGTATAGAGGGGCATTTTGTGCATAAAACCTCATTGTAGAGTCTTACAGTACCTATGATATTAGGTCAACACATGTGGTACATGCATTGTATGATATTTTTGTAAAACCCAAACACTCTAATGGATAGTCAATTGTATATATGTGCCTTGAGGTCATTCAAGTACCTAATTATACTATTATACTCATCTCTGTAAATTATTTGTCAAACTCCTAAAACAACCTATCTTTCAAACCCTATCTTTGATGTGAATCAAAAACCACTCAAGGAGAGTTCTACACCAACGTGCAGATACAAATATTTGATTTTCTTTCATTAAAATGAACATATAGGCTTAAAAAAATTTGCATCAAAAGAACTAACATGCTCCTAATAGCATGCAACTCAACAATCTTAGAGACAAAATCTCAAGGAATTACAAAAACTAGTGCCAAATTACAATTGTCGATCTAGACAAGATCTCAACTACCCATGATATTAGGGAACAAAATAACAATCTATGACTATGACATGCAAGCAAGTAATGAATATAATAAATAAATATCCCTATCGTTCTTCTCAACAATAAGAGAATTGGCCTTCAATGCTTTCAAGAGTGATAGAAAATGTTGTTGTAATTAATGTTGAATGAGCACGATGTGGAAAATGACCTTACATAGCATCATTGTAGGAAGAAGTGAAATCATGGTGTGTCTTCATGTCAGGAACTACTCTTACATGATGAATGGGCAGGATTGTTGAACCATGATAAGTTTTAATAATATCATGGATCTCAAATTTATTCATAGGATCATGGTTTAAACAATTATGAACTTAAAGGAGAGATTTAGGTGATGAACAATGTCAAACTTGAATGTAAACTAGTGAGAAGAGGCCAACAAATATGAAGTTTTAATTGAGGAAAGAACTTCGTAACAACTAAGAAACTCAGAAGCTTTTATTTCCCCACCTATGATGGCATCTCAACTAAATTGATGTAGGAGCATCGCCAACTCATCAAGGAGCATTGCCAAAACAAGCAAGCCAGCATGAAAGACAACGAACAGCTGGACAAGGCCAGCCGAAACTTTTTGAATTTTCAAATTAAGATGATGCGCCAATGTGTAAATGAACCATTTATGGAAAGCGCCTTTGTATATTATAATGGACCTTGAGCCTTTAAGCTCTCGTCCTTAGGTAGCTAAGGCATTTAATAGATTTAATGCAGGTAGATAGATGTTTAAGTCTAGATTAGACAGTTTAGAATCCGAGAGGGAAAACGGATATAGACACCCTCCTTTGTATCATTGTAACATTAGAAATTCAGAAGCATTCAGAGAAGAGAAGAGCAAGCAGAGAAATTGTGAAGAACACCCATGTACAAATGTTATTGAATTAATAGAAGATAGTTCTGATTCAATTTCATGGTTGGTGTTGTTTCTCTGTGTATGTTGTTTATGTGCTCATGAATGTTTGTTTTCTGGATATGCATTTGTTTTGAAAATACTGTGGGTGGGGTTTCATAGTTGAATTGAAATCTGTGAGAGAAAGAAATTAGTTTCAATTGTTTCTCTATTCTGAGCCAAGAGATTCCTGCAAAGAGAGCAGTGGAATTTGTCCGCAAGGAGTGCGTGACTGCAGGGTTCAGATAGAGGGAACTTTTGTTCTAAGTTCTTCGAAGTGAAAATTTGGCATCAGAGTCGTGTAAGGGGTGTGAAGGCTAGACAAAGACTCAGAGTTGCGATTCTGAGCAAGGACATTGAAGACTGTTGCTGCAGGAAGTGCGCAGAGTCGGGAGGAACTCAACACTTGAGAGGTTGTTGAATGTTGAGCGCAAGGAATGCACATAAATTCCTCTAAAGGAATCAGAGTGAATAAGCTCAAGAGGGATAGAACCCTTGTAATATCGTGGAAAAGAACCCAAGGAGTTGGGTCAGGGAAGGTTTCGATCAGGAGTTGCAAGTACATGCTCGGAGAACGAGTCTCAGCCAAAGCCCTTAATCATTTTCGATAAGTTCTCAAGGAGGAGGAGTCGACGGTCAAGATTCGCAGAAGAAATTGGCGAAATCCTGCTAGTCGTCAGATCTCGGAAGAGTTGCACACAGGTTAAACCTAAGCGTGTCGAGGAGGAGTCCAAGAACCATTGGGATTTGGCTCATCGGGGGTTGTAGAGACATGAGTTTTATGTCTGTTGAAATCATGATTAGCGATTTCCTGACACAGTGGAACCATTAATTTCAGCGGGGATACGTGGCGCGAGATCCCAGAGAGTCGGGGTTCGGCACTTTGGAATTCTTGGTGTCGAAAGAATCATGGGGGATTCACGAAACTCCAAATCGCGACAGGTCCCACAATGATAGTGTTCGGTATTAATAGGTGGCATCACATATCAGGGTTTGGGACTTGGAAGGTCCCGTGAAATGGTGTCACAAAAATCATGAATTCCCGAAACACGATTTCCTGATTTAATCGGAAACCGTGGGGTCCAGGCGACAACGTAGAGGACAGGTGGCATCAGGATTCGGGGATTTGTGAGACCTGATTCCGTGAGCTTAGGACCCGCGATATCGTGAGGTCCAATTTCCCGAATTGAAGAAGGGAGATCACAAAGAAAGTCTATGGGTATTGAGAATTCCCGCCAAGGGAAAGAAGAGTAATTTTTAAGTCTTTGAGCTGAGGAAAGAGAAGGTCCTGGTGAGAGAGGGATGTGCGGGAGACGCGGCTCTGGGTCAGAGTGGTATCGGAGTGAGTCTCTGTTTGTATATTTCAGACAGAGAGGAAGGGAAAAGAATTCACCATGCCGCCCAGAAGAGAAAGGCAATCGCCTGATCCAGAGGACAGGGATGTGCAGAGAAGAGGTAGGCCGGCAGGGAATCTGGAACTGGAAAGGCAAATGAGAGATCTTCAAGCGAGGTTGGAAGATATGGAGGCAGCGCATAGACGTACAGCTGATGCTGGAGATCTAAGTGACTCTGAAGGTGAAGCTGAAGCTGAACAACAAGGAGAAGTTGCAGCCGAGGATGCAACAAATGAGCGGTTGATCAAGGCTATCGCTTGGATGAGTTCGAAGAACAAAATGGACATTCCAACTTATGAAGGAAGTCTAGATGCAGAGGAGTTATTGGATTGGATTCGATCTCTTGACACCTACTTCGATTATGAAGATATCGAAGAGGATAAAAAGGTTAGGCATGCTGTCATGAAACTGAAAGGACATGCCACATTATGGTGGGACGAGCTTCAGGAAGACAGAAGTTCCAAAGGTAAGCAGAAAATTAAAAGATGGGACCGAATGATTGCTAAGATGAAGGCAAAATTCATCCCAAGGGATTATCAAATCACGTTGTTCAGGTGAATGCAGAACCTGAGACAGAAGTTGATGACAGTAAAGGAGTATACCGAGGAGTTTTACAAGCTCAATATCAGAGCAGGTCATCGGGACAGCGATGATGAAAAGGTTTCCAGGTATATGAATGGCCTGAGGTATGATATTCAAGATAAATTAAGTATGGAAACCATCCGAAGAGTTGAGGATGCTTACCAGATGGCTTTGAAAGCTGAGGAGAAGCTGAGCCGTAAGAAAGGTCAGCAAGGGTGAGGCAGGAGTTAGCCCAGGGGCAAGGCAGTTGCCCAGGAGAAATATCAGAAGCCCAAGGAGGAATGGAAGAAACCTCAGGGTAAAGTTGAAAAGGGTGGAACCTCACAGCGAGGACCACATGCTGAACAGAGGAGACAACATAGTGAACAGAGAGGAGATTATGCCGATGCAAACTCTTTTCCTCGTACCAGAGGTAGGGGAAGAGGCCGAGGTGGAATCATCACATGTTTCACATGTGGAAAGGATGGACATAAAGCAGTTGACTGTCCAGATAGAAAAAGGGATGGAGGAGAAGCTCACATCGCCGAAGTGCAGAGGCGTGATATTGAAAGTGAAGACACCGAAGCAGGAAGGTCACTGACAGTGCACAAAGTCCTTTTGACACCTGAGAAAGAGGTGCAAGAGAGTGCAACTCAAAGGACCAGAATGTTCAGGACGGCTTGCAAAACCAAAGATTGGAAATGCAAGGTCATAGTTGACAGCGGCAGCACTGATAACCTCGTTTCAACCGAGATGGTGGAAAAGATGGATCTGGAGAAAACTGATCACCCGAGTCCATACAAAGTCTCATGGCTACAGAAGGGACATCGGGTGAGTGTCACCAAACAGTGCTTGGTTGAATTTAAAATAGGAGGTTATAATGATAAAATTCTCTGCGATGTTATCCCCATGGATGTATGTCATTTATTGTTGGGTAGACCATGGCAATATGACCGAAATGTGGTTCATGGTGGGAGGATGAACACATATACTTTAGAGAAGGATGGGAGGACACACAAGTTACTTCCGATACAGGATAAGGAGGTGAAACCGGAAGTAAACAACACCATACTTCTCATGAGTGGGAAGGAGCTTCTCACAGAGATGGAGAAGAAGGAAGATCCACGATTCTTTGTGGTTAGGAAACCAAGAATTGTCCTGACTAGCACGAGAATGGATGACTTACCAGTTGAGATTCAGGAACTGCTGGAGGAGTTCGCTGATATCATCATGGATGAATTACCTCATTCGTTGCCACCGATTAGAAGTGTGAGTCATCAAATTGATCTCATACTAGGAAGCAGTTTTCCAAACAAGGCTGCGTACAGATTGACGCCACAAGAAAATGAGGAGGTCAAAAGGCAAGTGCATGAGCTTCTGGATAAAGGACTGGTCAGGGAGAGTCTAAGTCCATGTGTCATTCCAATGGTACTGAGTCCAAAAAAGGATGGAGGTTGGAGAATGTGTACCAACTCAAGAGAAATCAACAAAATCACCATCAGGTACAGATTTCCACTACCGAGAATGGATGATCTGATGGATTGCCTGAGTGGGGCAAATTATTTTTCAAAGATTGATCTGAAGAGCGGATATCACCAGATTCGCATGAGGGAAGGTGATGAATGGAAGACAACATTCAAGACGAACGAAGTTTTGTACAAATGGTTGGTCATGCCGTTTGGTTTGACAAATGTGCCGAGCACATTCATGAGGTTGATGAATGAGGTCTTGAAAGAATTCATCGGGAAATTTGTAGTCGTATATCTGAATGATATATTGATTTTCAGCAAGACAAAGGATGAACATTTGAAACATTTGGCCATTGTGATGAGGAAGCTACAGTAGGAAAAGTTGTTGATTAATATAAAAAAATCCTCGTTTATGAAGACATAACTCATTTATTTGGGGTTTGTCATTTTGGCGAATGAATTGAAAATGGATCCAAGCAAGGTGGAGGTAATTAAAAATTGGCCATCACCGAGAAATGTTTTTGAAGTGAGGAGTTTCCATGGTTTGGCTAGTTTCTACAGAAAGTTCATTAGGAATTTCAGTGGGATTAGCGCAGCAATGATGGACACAGTGAAGAAGCGACACAAGTCTTTTCACTGGACAGTAGAGGCTGAGAAAAGCTTCAATCTGTTGAAGCAGAAGATCACAGAGCAACCAGTGTTTGTGTTGCCATATTTTCAGAAGACATTTCAGGTGAAATGTGATGCCAGTGGGTATGCCATAGGAGCGATCATGAGTCAAGATGACAGGCCAGTTGCCTATTTCAGCGAGAAGCTGGATGACGCAAAGATGAAATACTCCACGTATGATAAAGAGTTTTATGCTATCATACAATCATTGAAAAAGTGGAGGCATTACTTGATCCCAAAGGAATTTGTATTGTACAACGATAATCATGCATTGCAGTTTGTGAGTCAACAAGAGAAGTTGAATCAGAAACATGCTAAATGGGTAGAGTATATGCAGAACTTTACGTTTGTGATCAAACATATTTCAGGGACTTCTAACAAAGTAGCTGATGCTTTGAGCAGGAAATGTTTGTTGATGTAGGAATTCCAGGTCAAAACATTAGGTTTTGAGAATCTAAAGGACATGTATGCCGGAGATGCAGACTTCGGAGAAGCATATGAAGCGGCTGAAAATCTCGTTCTCAGGGATCGGAGCCCATGGATAGACTACATGATCCAGGAGGGATTGTTGTTCAGAGGCAATCAACTGTGTATTCCAAATTTCTCCATGAGGGAGAATTTGCTAAAGGAGAAACACAGAGGAGGCCTAGCAGGACATTTTGGCCATGATAAAACATTTGCGAAGTTGAGCGAATCATATTTTTGGCTAGGCATGTGAGTGGATGTCAAACGATTTGTTGACAGATGCAGAATTTGTCAACACTCGAAGGGCCGAAAACATAATGCAGGTCTTTATCATCCATTGCCCATACCCGAGAGGCCATGGGAGGCGATAAGCATGGATTTTGTATTAGGACTGCCAAGAACGCAGAGAGGGGTTGATTCCATCTTTGTGGTGGTGGACAGGTTCTCAAAGATGGCACATTTTATTCCATTCCAGAAGACCAACAATGCGACTCACATCGCGAACTTGTTTTTCAAGGAGATCATTTGACTCCATGGATTGTCGAGAAGTATAGTATCAGACAGGGATACCAAATTCATAGGGCATTTTTGGAGGATGCTATGGAAGAATCTAGGGACTAACTTGGCGTTTAGTTCAGCTTACCATCCGCAGAGGGATGGGCAGACATAAGTGGTCAACAGGAGCTTGGGAGACTTGTTGAGAAGCCTGGTGACAGAGCACCACAACAACTGGGACAACATATTTCCACAGGCGGAGTTCGCGTACAACGATTCAGTGAATCGGAGTACAGGTAAAAGCCCATTTCAGATTGTGTATGGGACACAACCAAGGGGAGTTTCTGAACTCAGGGAGTCAGAACAGGTTGCTACTAGCAGTGCTAGCGTAGAGGAATTAGCTGAAGCAATGAAAGGACTTCACAACGAGGTGAAGCAACGACTGATAAATACAAATCAGGAGTACAAGCGTAGAGCAGATCAACATCGGAGACAACTTTAGTTTGAAGTTGGTGATCTTGTTGTAGCACACTTGAGGAAGGACAGGTTCCCAAGGGGAACATATAACAAATTAAAAATGAAGAAAATTGGGCCATGCAGGGTCCTAAAGAAATTCGGAGAGAACGCTTATGAAATTGAGTTGTCGGATGGCATTGGGATATCTCCGATATTCAATGTTTCAGATTTATACCCATACCGGGATGGAGAAGCAGAAACTGGAACTGAGGAACCAGTGATCCAGTGGCAGAAGCAATTACCAGTAGCAGAGAAGCCACATATGGAGTACATACTAGACAAAAGAATGGGCAAGAAAACCAGGTGAAAGCAGTACTTCGAGTATCTAGTGAAATGGAAGAATCACCCAGTGGAGGATGCCAGCTGGGAAATGGAAGAAGTTATCCAAAAGCATGGACAGACTGTGCAGAAGCTCATGGACAGGAGCCCATGAAAATTTTCAAGTCAAGGAGTATGATGCAGGAGCATCGCCAACTCATCAAGGAGCATTGCCAAAACAAGCGAGCCAGCATGAAAGACAATGAACAGCTGGACAAGGCCAACCGAAACTTTTTGAATTTTCAAATTAAGATGATGCGCAAATGTGTAAATGAACCATTTATGGAAAGCGCCTTTGTATATTATAATGGACCTTGAGCCTTTAAGCTCTCGTACTTAGGTAGCTAAGGCATTTAATAGATTTAATGCAGGTAGATAGATGTTTAAGTCTAGATTAGAAAGCTTAGAGTCCGAGAGGGAAAACGAATATAGACACCCTCCTTTGTATCATTGTAACATTAGAAATTCAGAAGCATTCAGAGAAGAGAAGAGCAAGGAGAGAAATCGTGAAGAACACCCATGTACAGATGTTATTGAATTAATAGAAGACAGTTCTGATTCAATTTCATGGTTGGTGTTGTTTCTCTGTGTATGTTGTTTATGTGCTCATGAATGTTTGTTTTTTGGATATGCATTTGTTTTGAAAATACTGTGGGTGGGGTTTCATAGTTGAATTGAAATCTGTGAGAGCAAGAAATTAGTTTCAATTGTTTCTCTATTCTGAGCCAAGAGATTCCTGCAAAGAGTGCAATGGAATTTGTCCGCAAGGAGTGCATGACTATAGGGTTCAGATAGAGGGAACTTTTGTTCTAAGTTCTTCGAAGTGCAAATTTGGCACTGGAGCCGTGCAAGGGGTGCACAGGCTAGACAAAGACTCAGAGTTGTGATTCTGAGCAAGGACATTGAAGACTGCTGCTGCAGGAAGTGCGCAGAGTCGGGAGGAACTCAACACTTGAGAAGTTGTTGAACGCCGAGCGCAAGGAGTGCGCATAAATTCCTTTGAAGGAATCAGAGTGAATAAGCTCAAGAGGGATAGAACCCTTGTAGTATCGTGGAAAAGAACCCAGGGAGTTGGGTCAGGGAAGGTTTTGAGTAGGAGTTGCGAGTACATGCTCGGAGAATGAGTCTCGTCCGAAGCCCTTAATCATTTTCGATAAGTTCTCAAGGAGGAGGAGTCGATGGTCAGGATTCGCAGAAGAAATTGGCGAAATCCCGCCAGCCGTCAGATCTCGAAAGAGTTGCGCACAGGTTAAACCTAATCGTGTTGAGGAGGAGTCCAAGAACCATTAGGATTCGACTCATCGGGGGTTGTAGAGACAAGAGTTTTATGCCTGTTGAAATCGCGATTAGCGATTTCCCGACGCAGCGAAACTGTTAATTTCAGCGGGGATACGTGGCACAAGATCCCGGAGAGTCGGGGTTCGGCACTTCGGAATTCTTGGTGTTGAAAGAATCACGGGGGATTCGCGAAACTCCAAATTGCGACGGGTCCCACAGTGATAGTGTTTGGTATTGACAGGTGGCATCGCATATCGGGGTTCGGGACTTGGAAGGTCCTGTGAAACGGTGTCACAGAAATCGCAAATTCCCGAAACGTGATTTCTCGATTTAATCGGAAACCGTGGGGTCCAGGAGACAACGCAGAGGACAGGTGGCATCAGGATTCAGGGATTTGTGAGACCCAATTCCATGAGCTTAGGACCCGCGATATCGCGAGGTACGATTTCCCGAATTGAAGAAGGGAGATCACGAAGAAAGTCTGTGGGTATTGAGAATTCCCGCCAAGGGAAAGAAGAGTAATTTTTAACTCTTTGGACCGAGGAAAGAGAAGGTCCTGGTGAGAGAGGGATGCACGGGAGACGCGGCTCTGCGTCATAAACCGATGATGATTAATAGAGACACAATAAAGAAAATAAATTGTTGAAGGATCAAGTTTGCAATAGTTATTTAAAATTTCTAAACGGAATCGAGATTGAAGATATACTATTGAGTGATGTTATTGTATGTACTGATTCTATATGAATGTTAAATAATGTTTTCTGATTGAAGAAACAACCTAATGTGGAAGTTCAAGTGTATTTAATATAATACACTTGGTGTTGTCTCGATGTAGAATGTAAGTGTTGTTTGATGCATCATGATAGGCTTTTATATTATACTAATAAGGTTGGATAAGAAATAAATTACAACAATCCATATAGATCACATCACAAGTGACATTATCCATAAAGTTAGGACCATAAGAATATGAGAGAGTTCGTGTTTGTGTGATTAGAGGAGAAGAATAATTATCCATCTATCCAAGGGCATACGAGTAAGGATGAGGGTCTATTGGTATGTGAATATTGTTTATGATGGATTCGAAAATAAATTCTCTTATGAGCCTTTGTTGAGAATATAAGAAATGGAGAAATCATGAGAGAGATGTCCACATATGATGAATAAGTTATCTCAATATTTTGAAGGTGTAGAGTGTTGCAATAAGGTGACTTTATTGAGTCTCCTTACCTCTTCATAGGTCATTTCTTAACCAAAAACCTCAAAGGATGCATCATTGTATTCCTCATTATGAGACTATACAATCAAATTTTTCTTCGTCAATTTGAAACATTTGGACTTATCATGCCCTTGTTTGTTACAATACTTGCAAATCTTATTATAAGAAGGAGAATAAGAAAATTATGGAAAATATGATGAACCTACAGTAGTACAAGGTGTGGTCTTGAAGGTGCATATGTAGAAATATTAAAGGAGAATGAATGCTATGTGATTTTGTGTTGATTTAGAAACTTATCTTTATTCAACTATGCTTGAATACACACAACATCAAGGGTGGTTATTTCCACTGACTTCAACTCTTCTTCAACTCTTGATACAATGTTCTTTCCATCCAATTTTAAACTTGAAGACAAGTCTGTCAACTTGGTCAGTAATGCTAAGAAGAATTCACATCTGGTTGAACTAGTTGATATACCCTTACATAATCATGTTGAAACCTTAACACCAGAAAATCTATTTGATGTTCATCTCTTGTTTTTATATGGAAGGATAAAATGGGAGACTAAGGGATTCCCCAAGCCTAGTCGAAGAGGTGATTGGATTTTGATTCACTTCACGTATTGAAACCAATCGATTTGAAATGCATATAAGCTTCAACTTACTGAATTGATCCCTCATTTGTAGGAACCGTATTATAAACGAACCATGTATCTAGGTTAAGGATTGAATTATTGAGAACTTCTAGGTCACATGATCCATTGTAAATGGGCACCTCACATTTATCACATTGAAGAGATGGCTTGCTAATAAAAATAACATTAACCTTATTAGCTAATGATGTAGTAAATATGATGAATAAATGGATTTCATAAGAGAGATTTAATACTTTTTTCCAAGACCTCAATAAAAAATTTATACAAGACACCCTTGATGTCAATAGTTTTAAGAAAATATTGGAAGAAAAATACTTTCTCCTTTTGATACAAGAATGACTCACAATTTTTATGAGTCTCTTTCTCATATAACTAAAGGATTCACCTATTTTATGGATTAAACTTCAAAATATATATGAAATCTATTTTGAAAATTAAAATTTTACATGTGTTAATGTGGCTATCATGCCATAAAATTATTCCATCCTCCATGCAATCATACGTTGATCTGTCTCTTGCTTAATTATCTTTTCTTGTCATCATGGGTCAATAAGGTTATGAACACTCTAAGGACGGTAATTAGAGAATACGGTTGCAAATAATATTTTGTATATTCTATGGTTGTTCATTCTTAAGTGTTATTTTGTAACAACCCTAGTTAAATAATTTCTTAAGGTTTATCAAGTATAATTAATTAAATAATTAACTCTCCTAATGTGTATTAGCTAAATAATGATTATTTATTAATAATATTAATTAATTATTATTTAATATATGTTGATTAATTAATTAACTCATTTAATGTTTGGGTAATGAATTAAAAGTTTAATAATTTTTAAATTAATTAATAGAAAACTTAGTGTATGGAGGGATAAGGCATTAAATGGAGGGATAAGTCATTGAATGGAAGGATAAGGAATTAAATGAAGGGATAAGGTGGGTGGCATTGAATGAAGGGAGGAGGCGGTGAATGGGGAGGAGGATATGAGGGGGAAGAGGCATTCGAGAGAGGCACTTTTGGAATTTTGGGGGAAGGAAGCATTATTTGAGATTAGGGACTGTGATTTTCTGGTCTGTATTTTTTCTGGTTTGGAGTTTGGGTGGACTATTACAGGCGAGCTTCGATTGCTGGGATTTTTCGTCTTAGGGGCTAGGAATCCTCACGGAATCCTGGAGCTAAGGAGCCAGATAGGCTCTGATCCTAGCTGGCAGGGAGGAAAGATTCTGATTTGGGTAGAGTTTGGGAAGACCAGTGAGGACAGATGGAGATTGGAGGAATAACATCAATTAGAGGTATGTATTTTCATGATTACGCTATGTTAGGTGGTTAACATCATGCTGTTGAATTTTCTTATATGTGAAATAATGAAATTGTTTATGCGTTGAAAGAAATTTTATGATTAAACTTATGAATCTTATTAGGCTTTGTTAAATTAGGTTCCTACACGTGGTATTAGAGATTCAATTTGAAGCACTGGAGCCTTAAGGGCCTACCTACAACTCATGAATTTTCTTTCTTTAGAACCAACACCTGTTCACCTACGAACCTGTAAAAAAAAAAAAAAACTGTAAGAAACCTATTCCAAGGCTGCCAAAGGTGCCCCTACCTTAATGTATGTTGTCAACTAACACCAACTACATTTAAGAAAAAAAAAAGAAAGGAAATCTGACATTAAAGGTGGGAAGAAGTTCAAACTCGTAAGCATATGATTCCCACAAACCAAGTTCTACACAAAAGGGATTCGTAAAAGTTTAAATGATTTTCCAAATACTTGATGATGAACAACTATAGCTAGAGGAAATTTCAGCCTAATTTTTAACATAGATTTATACAAATCCTTCCAGGAAAAACTAACATGTAAGATAAGGTTCCCCTAGGAACACTTATCCAATGTGTCAAGTGGATGATTGTTGCACCGATATATTATTTAATTCTCTTTTAGGTTCCATTAATTGATAGACCTAGGATTTGCATTCTCGAGAAGCAGATTAAATTATTTTGGTCATTTTAAATGATTAACTAATTTGGATCGACACCCACACAAAGAACCATAAGGTGAATCCCAATTTTGAACAAATGCAATTACAGGTAAATATGAGCATAATCGATTTCCTCATTAGATAGAAAAAAATTATATATCCCTCGCGAGGGATCTAACTCTAAGTAAACCCAACAGAATTCATCCTCTGGTTTATAATTCTAACCAAACCCATCACCGGATTGTTTATAATTCTAACCGAACCCAACAAAATTCATTCGTTTTCTAACAATTCCAACCGCCCATTGTTGCCGATTGAGTTCTTCGATTTCCTTTGGGAACTACATTGCAGTCTTTTCCACCGATAGCTCACCATTCCTGTAGTAAACCCTCGATGGCCAGTAGGTTTCAAAGTTCAAACCCCAATTATCTCTAACGAACACAAGATTTCAGCAGAAAATTCTACTAATACACAGAGCACTCATAACTCTACTCAAAAATACAAATTAGGGTTTGAATAAAAACCAAAATACAATTGAAAAGTTTGAATTAATAAACCAAAATATCAAAGTTCTCTTGTTTGATAGATCTTTTTATAAGATATACCTGTTTGAGATATGTACTCAAGTTCCATAGATTCGAACCCAGCCCCGCCCCCAATATATATTTGCCTTGATAAGTCGAAGATTCGTGATGGATCTGGTCTACTTCATAGCCAATGCGAATAAAAAAAAACTAGCACCAACACTATTCTGTGAGCCTACAATGCGATCATTTAATATTCATACAATAGTGAGCTACATGACTGTGGTGATAACATGCAACCAAAAGTTTGAACCCTTCCCACATTCGAAAACGTAGCTGTCTAGAAATCTTGTCTGTGAAGTATAAATAAAACTTCTCTTCCACTTCTCTACTCGACAACCTAGAGTAGCTCCAAATATATTACACTCTGCACAGAGATCTACTCATACCTTAACCCAGACTAAACCACCTCTCGTCTCACCGTAACTGCCAAACTACAAAGAAGATAGTAACCAAAGCTCGGTTGCAAGATCATATGGTCAGCCAAGCATTAAGAACATATGTCCAAGAACCAACGCAGAAGGTGCCATGAGGTGGAGAGTCCATAGGGGTGACTACATTTTCACTACGCATCATTGAGGTGAGCTCATGGGTAACCAAAGCAGCGCCCAAGCGCTAGAGCCAAGCACTAGGTCGCAAAATGAGATCCCACAATGTAGGTCACAAGCCAATTCCCAAAGTGCCAGAGCCAAGCACCAGATCGCAAAAGGAGGGCCCACAACACAGGTCACAAGATAGCATCCAAAGTGCCAGAGCCAAGAAATAGGTCACAAAAGAGGATCCCACAGACCGAGTACCAGGTTGCAAAAGAGGAGCACCAGGCAGTAGGCAACATGGACGAAGAGACCAGGTGGGAAGCCTTGGCTCACGACACTCACACATTCCACAAATCATGCATTAGTTCCTGTCCCCAGAATAACAGTAGCCCTGACATATTTATCCTAGTAACAACCTCCAGCTAATGTTCCAAGAGTATCGTTAACCTGTTTACAATGAAAATAGACGATGTATGTGAGTGCAGTAAGAAACTGATGAAACTTCCAAGGATATACTAATATAGCGGAAGCAAAAAATATTAAGCAACATCACTATGGCTCAAAAAGAATATTCATGATTGTTGAATATTTAGCATATATTTGACACAAAACAACTTTCACTATTTAACAATAGTAGATTCCTTAGTAAATACAAACAAAACATATTTTTCTATAGCAAAAAATAGGCTTAAAACAATTTTTAAATATCCTCAGGTAAAACCTCCATTACACT